>JAXGGA010007724.1:0-60958 GCA_038373865.1 Uloborus plumipes | reverse complement strand
CTTGGGGTGAAATTTTTTAAACTTTTGTTTTTGAGGGTTGAAAAAAAAAAAAAACTTTTTGTTTTTTTAAAATTTTGACATTGTAAAAATTTTAATTTTCAACTTCGACATTGTGAAAAATTTGATTTTGATTTTTAATGTATTAACGACCGAGTTTTCTCTTATTAGTAGAGTATGATTATTTTTCACTTAATGGATGAAAGTTTTGACTTGTTGACTTGATGTTTGAAATTTTATTTAACAATTGAGTCTTAATGAATGGATGTATGTGTGTTTGAATGATATTGAAGGGGTTTGTATGAATGTTTGAGGTTTCACATGAAAGTCGAGGGTTGAGTATAATCGGATAAAAGTAGTAAAAATCAATGTGTGGTCTATTGTGTGTGAGTAATTGACAGTCTTGTATGTAATGATTATTTGTATCAATGTGTTCATTAATGTCGGAAATAAGAAGTCGTGTTGGTCGAGTTTGTTTTGGGGTAGAGGTAATTAAGTCATAGTAGATTAGATGAAAAATTTTGAAGTGGGGAAAAAGTTTAAAAATTAAGTTGTAAAAGCAGGGACATAGTTAAAAAACAGTAAAATTCGTGAAAAAACATGCAATGTGCAGAACTTTATAGAAATAATCAAATTCGGAAGTGTGGGCTTTTTTAAATTTGACTAATTACTAATTAAAATGGGATGACAATTAAAAAGTCATTCATTACTCTGGGTCAGATGAGCAACAACATGAAAAATTAATTTTCACTGAAAAAATTCCATTTCGGTTTGAAAAAATAATCCAAGTTGGAAAAAATAATTAAATTCGCGAAGCGTTCGTCAAAGTTCTAAAAATGATATTGTAAAAGTATGGGGAAACTTAAAAACGGTAAAATTCGTGAAAAAACATGCAAAGTAGGGAATTCCTGAATAAAATTCTCATTCGATTGTGTGAAATTAATTAAATTCGACTAATTCCTAATTAAATAAATTAGCAGGTTAATAAAAAAATAGTTAATCATTACATTGGGTCGGATTATTATAAACATAAAAAAAAATTAATTTTCATTGACAAAGCCCGATTTCGGCTTGAAAAATAAATTAAGTTCGAAGAAATAATTAAATTCGAAAAAAAAATAAATTTCCATCAACAGATGGTAGCATCATCGTTCTTTAAAATCAAAAATTATATTGAGATATGTTACAAAAACTAAGTTGCAAAAATTAGACAAAGTTCGAATTACAAAATAAATTAGCATGCAAATTAACATCATCAGATAATCAACAGACGGCGATATAATCTTAAACTATATTCTGATCACTATTAGCACTTGTGAGTATAAGAACACCGTAGCCTAGTTGGTTTGCGCGATTGTCTGTTAAGTAAGAGGAAAACTTTTGGTTCGAGTTCGAACCCCGCTTCAGGAAATTGACAAAGTCCGAAAATAAAAAAAAGAATTAAATTCGTTCACTCAATAGATGGCAGCATGAGCACCTAAAATAAAATTAAGTTCCTGAAATTCGCGGGAAATATTCAGAAATTTGCGGGAAAAACCCTTGTAACCTTTCACGAAAATAATTCAAAGAAACCAAACCATTGGTTGTCATGACAACCAAAATCCTCGCGGCGGCCCTGGGGAGGTGGCTGTGGGAGGTGGTGGAGGAGGAGGCGGCGGAGGGGAGGTCACAGGCGGCGGAGGGGAGGTCACAGGCGGTGGAGGGGAGGTCACAGGCGGTGTTACCACCGCACCACCGCCTGCTGGGGCAGAACTCTCCTTTTTCCACTTTAGATAGAGTCAATTTTGTGCCCAAAAATTGAAGTTCGAATAAAAAACGAACCGACACTTTTTAGAGGGTGGGTCTAATTTTCGTCAATAGCCCGCGGGATAAGCTTCAAAATCATAAATTTTCTTGCAATTCGATAAAGAAATGAGCGAGTTTCGACCGGGTATAGGATTCGGCTTAGAGAAATAATATATGGAGATTTATTGCGTTGCTATGGCGACATCTTTTAAATTCATTGTTGGTGTCCTTTTCTTCATTTCGTTTCTTAAAAGCAATTCATTTTACGGCGTTTCAACAAGGCAAATAATGCGATCGTCCGTGTTTCACTTGAATTCCTGCATACTTAATGGCTTATATTTTTTTTCTGGTACCATTTTGAAAATGTGTTTCAAATTAAATTGTAATTCATGATTTTAGCAGGGATTTTTTTTGGCTGCGATCTGAATATTAAAACAACTTTTTTGTTTGGAATTTTGTAATTAATGTTACAGGAAGAGAGCGGTTTGGAAATATTTGTTTTTGGTAGGGAATTGTATTTGTTTATTAGGGAGAGTGTTAAATATGTGCTACTTGACATTGTTTTTATTCCTGAGGAAGCATGTGCAAATAATGCGATTGACTTTTTTTATGCGGGAAAGTTTTTTAGCGAGCCGCTTTAGCTGGGAGTAGTTTTTTGAAACCGGTTTCGCTAAAACTTTCCTCCCTCCTTTAAATGCGAGCCGCCTTGGCGGCGAGTAATTTGTTTTAAGTTTCCTTACTACTTTAAAGGCGAGCCGCCTTGGCGGCGAGTAGTTTGCTGAAACTTTCCTTTCTACTTTAAAGGCGAGCTGCCTTGGTGGTTATATATCATTACTGAAACTTTCCTCGCTACTTTAAAGGCGAGCTGCCTTGGCGGTTATATATCATTATATACCGCCTTGACGGCGAGTAGTTTATTTAAATTTTCATCACTACTTTAAAGCCCGTGCAACGCCGGGCCCCACAGCTAGTTTCTTATATTTTCTTTGCCTTCCTAACTACAATAGAATTAATGCTTTGATTTTTATTTTAAATGCGCAAATTATGTTTTTGTATGCATACTTCTAGAGTTTTAAAACGAATTCTATTTAAACTGTAAGCTGTTATGAAAAAAAAAAAGTATTATGTTCAGTAACGAACTGCGAGAATTATAAGTTTTTTGAATTTATATGGAACTAGCGATACCCGCACGGCTTTGCCCGTGGTATAAAATGAAAAGTTCATTTGTAAAATAATTGATATAGCAGAAAAAAACACTATTTTAGTTATAATTCAACTATAATTCCTTCAAAGTATGATATAAAAATCTGGTATGGACCCCACACTACTTCCTTTTACGTGTAAATTTCTTAGTAGATGCCTTAAGTGTTAAAATAGTGCTTGGAGTGAGCAAGATTACAGTTCAAGCATTTACATCCCTAGTTTGCCACGAAACAATGCAAAAAAATGTTTTGCAATGATTAATCTACTAAATATCACAGATTTTAACATCATCCAGTGGATTTTTCGGAAAATGTCGCCAATAGCGCCAAATTGAACCCAAATCAAAAAAAAAAAAAAAAAAATCGCCACATTTGTCACCAACTTGGCGTCAAACACTTGGTCGCGCCAATTCATATCACTTTTGTCTGCATTGAAATTAACACTGATTTACCCCATAAAAGGAGTAAAACACCCCCTTGGGGACATTCGAATGCAACAGAACCAACTCACAGAAACCAACAGACATCTTACCAAAGTTTAAAAGAAGAAGAAAGTTTTCTTATCTAACTTCAAAAACAAAATAACACATTTTCCGAAATGACACGCTTTAGGAAGAACGTTGAAATATCGCAATTTATACGATATTATTGAAGGTTCTTGGCGCTATTTAAAAAGTCGCCAATTTAGTAGCTAATTTGGGATTCCTTGGATAATTCTGAACCCCTATCCCTTCCATAAATAAAGAAACTTACGTATTATCACTTTTGTGAAAGAGAAATTGTCGCCAAATGTTGAGGTATTCTCTATGAAGCTGATTACTTTTTGGCAATCTGAAATCAATTTGAATATTATATTTGGCGCTAAAAGTACACCATTCCTTAAGGCGTTAAAATAATTTCCAACATTGCGGTATATCATAGCAAATAGTTTGGACATGAAAACGAACCATTGATTGGCGAGAAAATATAGTAACATATTTTGATTGAAAACAGCAATAGGTATAAAGAACAAAATAGTGTTCGTCTGGAAAATAATGCATGCCATCTAAGCCTCTACAAACCTAAAGTAGTTCCGAAATATGAAACTGAATCTCATTTGTTTTTAAAAAAAAGATTAATCTATTAATCAAATACCTTTTTTATTTTTTATACTTGAAATAGTTATTGGGAAAACTTCCATTATTGGGGGCTCTTGGCGCGATTCAAAAGATCGCCAAATTTACGGTAGCAAGCAATTCCAACTATCTGCCAGAGAGTTGAGTTGATACACTAAATACTCGATTGGATTGATGAAAGCCTTCGAAAATGGCGCTTTAAATTGAAATTACAGAGACAGAATCAGGTCTAAAATTGAGATAAAAAAATAACTACTCATCGGATTTTGTTGAAACTGGTCTCTAAACCTTCCCAGTACCAAAAGGAACAAACGGTGAAAATTTCAGGCAAATCTCCCGGGTAGTTTCTGAGATCTTAGGGAACACACACATATACACATATACACATTTACCAACATTCATTTTTATATATATAGATAATGTGGAAAGGTAGGGACGCCCCGAACTAAAATCGTTGGAAAGGGAAAAATTCTCAAATTGTCTATTGAAATTCGAATTTTACCCAATGATACGAGCAACCAGATATATCGTAAATTGAGAGGGAACTTGATTATCGTTAAAAACGCTAAATGAGAGAAGAAAAAATATCAAAGTTGCAATATTGTCTGCAAATTTTCTGGTAAAATGAATCAAAACTTTGGAATGAGGAAATTTTGGGTGGTCACAATGACCTCCCGTGACCTCCCATCAGGGCGATCCCTAGGGGGGGCGCAATTTCTTAAGTTCACCACGGACGCTGGACGCTGGACCCCATACGTTACTGTGTTAAGGTCAAGTTGCATCGCGTAATAATTTAGCTCCAAAATTTTTAAGTGTTCTTTCTTTTTCCAATCTGTGGAGCGTTGCAAAGAAGTTTTGTGAATCTTTTCCAGCATTATAAACCAGCAGGTTGGGTGTTAGGTACTGGTTTTGAAATTTCCACAAATTCTTCTTTAACACCAGCTCTTTACTGCTATGCCATTTGACAAGTATAAAACAACTGTTTGATCATCCAAGTCTTAGAGCAAAAGTATGGGCTGCCTTCCGTTTATATAAGGGTTAGCAGTCTTTGGAATCTTGTTAGTCATTTTGGAATTTCTGTGACTGTCTTTTTGAATGACGAACAGCAACGGTCAGGATCAAGTAGGTTAAACGATAACCAGTTCGATGAGTGGCCAACCTAACGTAGCAACTTGAAAATACTGTGATTAAGATCGGCGTAGCCTTCACAATAATGCCAGGTTAGGTTTTCCCTAACGAAAGGATAACAAATGCCTTATTCTTGTTGTTAAAACGTAACTGGGATTGTCACCTTGATAATGCAAAATCTATCTTTTGACATACGGTCTAAAGCCGTTTTGTGAACAGGCCTCCTTTGATTACATAAGGGTTAGAAATCTTTTGAACTACAGGAAATATACACTGAAGTGACAAAAGTCATGGGATACCTCTTAATATCGTGTCGGCCCTCCTTTTGCCCGGCGAAGTGCAACAACTCGACGTGGCATGGACTCAACAAGTCGTTGGAAGTCTTCTGCAGGAATATTGAGCCATGCTGTCTCGATAGACGTCCATAATTGTGAAAGCGTTGATGGGGCAGGATTTTGGGCACGAACAGACCTCTCGATGGTGTCCCATAAATGCTCAATGGGATTCATGTCGGGCGATCTAGGTGGCCAAATCATTCGTTGGAATTGTCCAGAATTTTCTTCAAACCAATTGCGAACAGTTGTGGCCCGGTGACATGGCGCATTGTCATCCATAAAAATCCCATCGTTGTTTGGGTACATGAAGTCCATGAATGGCTGCAAGTGATCTCCAAGTAGCTGCACATAAGCATTTCCAGTCAATGTTCGGTCCAGTCGCACTAGAGGACCAAGTCCATGCCATGAAAAACAGCCCACACCATTACGGAGCCACCACCAGCTTGATCAGTGCCTTGCTGACAGTTTGGGTCCATGGCTTCGTGGGGTCTGCGCCACACTCGAACCCTACCATCGGCTCTTACCAGCTGAAATCGTGACTCATCGGACCAGGCCACGGTTTTCCATTCATCTAGGGACCAACCGATATGCTCACGTGCCCACGAGAGTCGCTGCAAGCGATGTCGTTCTGTCAGTAAAGGCACTTGAGTCGGTCTTCTGCTGGAATAGCCCAAGAAATCCAAATTTCTCCGCACAGTTCTAGCAGACACGTCCATTGTACGTCCCACATTGATTTCTACGGTGATTTGACGCAGTGTTGCTTGTCTGTTAGAACTTACGACTCTTTGCAGACGTCGCCGGTCTCGATCTTTAAGTGCAGGCGGTCGACCACTGCGCTGTCCATGGTGGGATGTTATGCCTGAAATTTCATACTCTCGGCACACTCTTGACACAGTGGATCTGGGAATGTTGAATTATCTAACGATTTCCGAAATGGCATGACCCATGCGTCTAGCTCCAACTAACATTCCGCGTTCAAAGTCTGTTAATTCACGTCGTGCGGTCATCATCACGTTAAAACCTCTTCACATGAATAACTTGAACAGAAATGAAAGCTCTGTAAAAGCACTGCGCATTTATACCTGTTCTATGCGATGCTACTGCCATCTGAAAATTTGCATATTGCTATCCCATGACTTTTGTCACTTCAGTGTATAACTAATAACAATTAGGAATCTTTGTGACTCTTTCTTAATGACGAATGACAAAGATCAGCGTTGAATAAATGATAATCAGTTCTTGGAAACGCATGCTTTATTATTGATCTTAATTCGCAATTTGGTTGTCAGAAAAACAATTAAAGCAAATGATAGTCACATACTTTGATAATATAAATTAATTCCTGGCATACCATCGAAAGTTGTTTTTCTTGTTCTTGGTTCTGATTAAAAGCCCTCCGGATATTGAGCATATCCAAGTTGGGCAACGCACGTTGAAGCTTCGTGCGTGCTGATCCAGATGTTTCGCCTCCAAAGCTGTGATTATTTCCCAGATCGCCTCGAGCTGCTCATTTAGGGTGATAATTTTGACGGTTAATTTGAGAAGTAAGAAGGAAAGTATGCATTCTGTTACGCAGTTATTTCTTAACGTTAAAGCCCAAAGCACTTTCCATACACGTGAGTGAAGCAATTAGTTAAATATTTTCAAACTCTGCCATATGAGATTATAGGAAAATGAATATTTTTCGTATCCATAACTCATTTCCCAAATAGCTTCCTTTTGGTACTCTGAAGAAAGAATTTTCCTTCTTTGTTATCTAAAATGCAGTTTATCCTATTTCAGTTTTCATTAAATTAGGGGCACTTCTGATTTGCTTTTACAAATAAGCTATTTGCACGAAGAAAATTACGTGAAGGAAAGTTTTTGAGAATTTCGGTTTCTCAGAAATCTACCCACAACTAAATGACGTTGTCCTTAAAGTCATATTTTTTCTATAAACGTAGATGAAACTTCTGGTGATTCATTGACAATACTCTTTTTCACCTAAATGTCTACAGACCAGCAGTCACATCTCATTTTACTCAGTCATTGATTTTTTGTAAATAGTAAATCTTTCCTCTCCAGATATCAATTAGTACCCCACCCAAAGCAAAACATTCTTCAAGTTCGGTTAAAAGTTCTGGACAAATGCCGAAAGGGTCACAGACTTCAAGCTTTTAGGATAGCGACACTTTGTTGCATGTGTTGCTTTTGTTGTCCATTAATTTTAGTTGGTGGATTATGAAGTCGTCTTAAACGTTGTAAGTTTTCTAAAAACTTCTGATGATTCTGATGATTCATCGAAAAACTCTCCTTAATCTCAATCTTTGCTCTTCAGCATCCATATCATACATGACTGAGTCATCCATTTTTTTTGCAAGCCGTGTACATCTTTAGTCTTCAAGTATCGATTTGGGACCCAGCTGAAGCTTGAGACTGTTCAAGGTTTGTTAAGAGCTCTGGAAAACTGTCAAAATGTCACAAGCCTTAAGCTTTTTAGGAGAAATGTACTTTGTTGCACGGGCTGTTTTTTATTCATAGAATTTGAGGTGGTAGATTATGAAGTCGTTTTAAACGTTATAATTTTGCTATAACACACCGATAAAACGTCTACTAATCCATTTATAACTCTTCTTTACCTTAATCTTTGCAGTCTATAGCAGCCACATCTTAATTGAATCAGCCATCCATTTATCTTAACTATGCAAATCTGTCTTCGGGTATCAGTTTGTGCCCACCAGCTGAAGCAAAACATTCTTCAAAGTCGGTTGGTTATACTTTTTGGAGAAGTGCCGGTAGGGTCAAAGCCTTAAATTTTTAGGATATTACTACACTTGTTGTTGCAGGACTATGTCCCCAAGACAGCACTACTTTTGTCCTTTGGACTGTCCTAGAAAATGTCGATTTCAAGGAGCTTAACTCAAAATATTAATCGTGCAAATTGCTCATCCAGTTCGGACGTTTAAAATTTCATTCGTCCGCGGTAGAATTACAGAGGAGGCATTGCCTAGGGACTCGTTCAAGTGTCCGCGATAGTGGTTTCTTCCCCAGTTGGTCCCTGTGTTGTCAGTCAATATCCATGGCCTTAACATCCGTTCGGAGTTCAACTTCAAGGCCTTTCGTGGTCCATTCTAGGACGTTCTAGAAATCATTTATTCCGGCAGAGTTGTTATAGAATGATGTCTGTACGTTCTGTTTTATTGGACTATTTTTTAGGAGCAAGCTATTTTGTGGGCGGACGTTAAATGGACTAAATTAAAACTAGGTGACCCGTGCGTGCGGAATTCCGCAAAAAAAAAAAAAATAAACAAAAAAAACGAGGCTCTAAAGTCACTTTAATATATAATACGTACAATTTTTTATTGGCTCATTTGCTACCACAAGCATCAGCCCATTCTACTGCCCGGTCGTTCTGGACTTCACTTTGTCAATAGAGATTCCAAATACAGAAGACATCGTATCACTTTCTTAGGCATAGGACTACTTCATACAAAAGTGATATCCCCTATATAATAAAAATCATATCATAATACCAGAGGCTGAACTACTAAACTAAATACTAACGTTATCGGCAAAACTATACCCATAGTATTTTGAATACATTAAAAGTTACAATTAAGTTTACCGAGCATAAGCCTTAGGCTTGAAATGTCGCATTTAAAATAGCTTTGAACAACAATGTAACGATTTTAACGTTTGAGCAAAAAATTTGACTTTTTCAAACTTCAATCGCTTATAAGTCGCTTAAACGTGGATTTTCGAGATCTCTCGTTTACGCGGCGCTAGCGGAGAAACGTTCTAAAGAACGCATTTTTTTTAATCTTTCGAATTGAAATCAAAAATGGTGACGATACGACAATTATTTCGCTAGATAGAGTCATTTTGTGCCCAAAAATTGAAGTTCGAATAAAAAACGAAGCACGGACACTTTTTAGAGGGTGGGTCTAATTTTCGATCAATAGGCCGCGGATAAGCTTCAAAATCATGAAATTTTCTTGCAATTACGATAAAAGAAATGAGCGAGTTTCGACCGGGTATATGGATTCGGTCTTTAGAGAGAATAAATGAATAGTGGAGGCAGTGAAGCAGAGGTGAAAAGGGGGGGGGGGGGGGGGGTGGGTCGTCCGTACGAACGATAAGACCAGTTCAAAGTTGTTGTGTTCTCATTTGAGAATCAATTAGACGGACTATACATGCATGAGTGTTCAACGAATAAAAATTATTAAATTAATAATATTAGGCTGGTCTACAAGATAAGTACTCGAAGGAATCTTTACCATGCTGCATAATCTAGACTTAGACGAGGCAATGAGCGCTGACTAATTTTGTCTGCATCAAGGAAAAATCACTTGACTTGTGGACGCTCGGATTCGAAAGCGGGGGGGGGGGGGGGGGGGGGGGGGGGGGGGGGGGGGGGGGGGGGGGGGGGGGGGTGGGGGGGGGGGTAATCGGCCGGCGCTTTTGGGCGTAAGTAGGGTTCAGCGTCTAGTATAACACACTATAGCTTACACTCTGTCGGTGATAAAGTATCATACATTTGCAAATCTTTTTGAGAATTAAAAAAAAGATAGACCCTTTTTTATTTCAGAAAATTTAAAAGAAAAAAAAAAATGTTTGCTATCTTTTGTCGGTGGGGGGTGAATTAGGGGGGGGCAACAGGTGTATGGGGGGGTTTATGGGGGGTGGGTGTTGGGGGGGGGGGGGGGGGGGGGGGGTATTTTGGTGAATTATTATTACATAAGGTGAGTTTTAGTAGGGTTTTGGAATCTATTTCCATTGTAACTTATGTTTTAAATATTTCTATATATATATTACATTCAGATGATTGATTTTTAAGTAATGCTAATAGCATATTTACACAGATATTTTTAAAAAAAACCCGTTATTTTGTGCCGCTACAAGTTAAACTGATATTAGATGATAATAATCAAATTTCCAAATGTGTGTGCTTATAACAGAAATGTGTATTTACTTATTATTTATTTTTCATATTTCTTTTTACAATTAAAATTATGTTAATTAAAAAAAAAGTCATAATAAATTTAGGGGATAGCTTTGTTTTTATAATAATTTAAAACTAAAATTTTTATTTTAGAGGTTTAAAAGAGAAAAAAAAATGTCAGTAAGAATTATATTTTACATTTTATAATGAATTTAAAAAGAAAAGAAAAAAAAGAAAAAAGCAAAAACCAACTCATCATTAAAAAAAAATCTCCTTAGGATATACTGTAGTGTATTATTATCCAGGTCATTATCGCCTAGTAGAAACTTTTAAATAAACTCAAGTTCAAATTTTGATGTTTTAAATTTGCAGAGAAAGAGAGCATTTTTTGGCATTTTTTTTTTTTTTTAATTTTTGACCTCTAATCAAAATTTGCCAAGAATTTTGACTATCATGAGCGTTTTAAAAATGTATGTCCATTTCCACACACAAAAATTTCGAGCTATAATATCATTTTTGACTCTTAAAATGTTCTTCTACTTTTTTGTTTATTAATATACTTTGAAAAATATTTCAACTTTTACTTTTAAAAAAATCCAAGTTCTTCGGAACAAATCGCCCACTTTTCCATTTAGAATAAAGTATATTAGAAGTCCAAAAATTTCATAGATGAATGTGGAAAAAAAAATTCACTTTTCGTACTCACCACTTTCACTCAAAATACGAATTTTCGAAGTTAAATGAGTAAGTCCTATAATCAACTGATTTGACGTATTTTCAGGACATCCTAAGAATGAAGACCGCAGGATGTCAGAAAATAAAGTTCTTCGTACGTCTTGAAATGTTTCAGGTTACTTCAGGCTATGCGGAGGACAATAATAAAATTTATACTTGGGACGTCCTATATGATGCTCCTTAGGATGACCTCATATCATCAAATTTTACAGTATACCACGACATAATTAAAAAAAAATATTTCGGAAAAACACAAACTTGTTTTGTATTTATTTGGTTTTTAAAATTAGTTGCAGAGCTACTTTGAGCTTCCCACTTCATATTTAATTGTAAAATTTAAAAAAAATTGTATTTTTTCAAGGAATTTTTTCCTTCAAAAATTTGTAGCATATTTTTATGTTTAGTTAGTTTAAATATTATTTTCATGCTTCGTATAAGTTTTATGCATCATAGTTTACTGTCATTTGTAGTAAATTTCATTGAGAAAATAAAAAAATAAAATTTTCCCTACAACGTGAAAATAATGTTCTAAAAACAATTGATTTTGTTGAGACTTGGGACATCCTTAGAGATAAGTTCCCAGGACATCTGGAAAAAAAATCCGTGGTACGTCCTGAAAGGATGCGGATCACTTTTGGTCATCCTTAGACCTAAAAAGAAAATAGTCCGTGGGACGTCCTCGGAGGCGCATCTAAGGATCGCCAAATTTCATCGATTTTGACATCGGGCCAGATTCGGACGTTCAGGACATAAAATGAACGTCCAGTGGACGTTTCGTGCTGTCTGGGTAGTTGTTTTTGTATTCAATAAATTTAAGTTGCTGTTTTATGAAGTCGCCTTGAACGTCATTATTTTTCTATAAACGTAGATAAAACTTCTGGTGATTCATTCACAACACTCTTCTTCACCATAATCTTTGCAGTCCAGCAGCCACATCTTATTAGAATCAGCCATCCATATGTCTTAATAATGTAAATCTTTCCTCTTCAGGTATCAGTTCGTTCTCCAACTGAAGCAAGACATTCTTCAAGGTCGGCTGCCAGTCACACCTGATCTAGCTGCTGAGCTTTTTGCTCTGTCATTACAAGGTAAGTTAACATAAATCTGTAACAAGGTGTTGTGGAAATAATTTTCTTTTGAACGTAATTACTGTTTGTTGTGTATATTTACAATCAATGTTGGAGGTTTGAAAAAGCAAAATTACTTGTTTGCGGAATGGGTAATAGTTTAGGAATATTGTACGAGATATTTTTAACATCCCTACAAGCGTGTTTTACTCATTGAAAATCTACTAGGCCTCAAAATTTAGTAAAACGTATTTTCGCGATTTCTATTCATTTGAATGTTTCATTATTACGTTTTTTTCAACTACAAATGTCAAAACTCTAAGCGTTTGCCATTATATGAACAAACTTTGCGTAATTAGTGTTTTTTTTTTTTTTTTTTTTTGCTCCCTCCCCTGAACTTGATTCAATCGTTTTTTACACGTTGAACCCAAACAGTTATTTCCTCCTTTTTTGTACTTTAACTGATTTCTCCCTGATTAGAATGTCAAAATGACAGAAAATGTGAAAAAATATAAACTGTTAGGAAAAGTATTATTGTTAAGTTTATTTTTTAACTACTTTTTGTAATAAGTTGATGCTATTTATTTATTTTTTCAGCTGAGCTTGGAGATTATGACCCAAGAAAACACCACAAGCTGTATGTTTCCGAATTTCGTTTTTTTCCAGAACAAAGTCCTGAACTGGAGGATAAAGTTGAAAAAATACATAAAACTCTCATGTATGAACTTTTTTTTTTTTGCAATTAGTTTTTCCGTCTATCGTTTACACTTCACATCATATTCTCTCTCTATCTCTCTCTCTCTCTGGGTGTGTCTCTTTTTTCTTTGTTTTTGTTTTTGGAACGCAATTTAGCAAGAGCACGAAGCCGTCAACTTCAATAGAGGAATGCTCTGAAGGAGGGTTGTAGGATTTCGTTTATTTGCACGAAATGAGATAATCTTCTCCATGCTGCCTTTCAGTTTTTCAGCAGAAAATTATTCCTTAAAATTAGCGAAAGTATTTCTATTCATTGTCCTTCCATTTCATTTAAAGTTTGGGATAAGATTTTAATGCTCAGTTGTGGATAGTGCTCCCAATTATTTCCGATAATCAAAACTCATTATATTAAAAAAAAAGAAATAGGAAAAGAATAAAAGAAGAAGCAAGAGAGAAAATAGTAGAAAAGGAAAAAAACTCCTCTCTACCAATGAAAGAGAGACATAATTAGAAAAAATAGTGACAATTTTGGTTTCTCTGAAGCTAATAAAAACCTTTCAGAGCAACCGGAACAAGACGTTTAAAAGGTGGTAATTTTTTTCATTCACAAAACTTATGCATGTAAGTTTTGTCTTCAAATAGTCAATTTCTCATATATTTTTACTTATTTTCTGATTTATTCTTTCTTTTATTCACTAATTTATGTTTTCTCAAATTCATTTATTTATTTATTCGTTTTTATTTCATTATTTATTCATTTTTTCCTTTATTTGCTCATTCGTTTGATCAAAAGCGTTTTTAATAATAAATAGTAAATAGTTAATTTGAATTTTTTTTATTTTTCACTTTGCCTTAAGGAGAAAAAAACGGAAAAAAATTTCACTTTTTTTTTGTGGAAAGTGCAAATTTTTTGTCCAAAGAAAAATTGCATTTCAACGCAAGTTTTGTCACAAAAGCCATTGTTTTTTTTATACTGTAATTTTCAAAACAAAGTTCCCATTGGTTGATTTTGAAAACGCACATTTTCTTAAATATTTCACTTTGCTCTTTCAAAAACTTGCGAAGAAAAAAGATATTTTTTTAAAAGAAATGCAAATCTCCCTTTGCCCCCCCTTCCCGTACATAAAACGAAACAGAAGTAAAAACATTTATAGTAAAACGAAATTGTTCTTGCGTCTAACTCTGCTCAGTAATTATTCGCCCACTCATACACATTTAGACATTGCGGCTAATGCCCTTGAGTCAACCGTAAAACTTTTAAAACTCTATTTATTTGAAAGGGAAAACGTTGATTTATGCAAAAAAAGGATAAATAAAAAGGAAATAATTTCCAACTGATCTGTTGAGATTCGCTTGTTGCAAACGAAATGTGTCATTACCTTGCTTATGTGTGTGGTACCTTCCAGAGGTCAAGTTCCTGCTGCTGTAGAAATGACTTTTCTGGAAAAAGTGAAATGGTTAGATATGTACGGAGTCGATCTGCATCCAGTCATGGTATGTTTCTTTTTTTTTTTTCATTGTTTATTTCATTGTTTATTTTTCATTATTTACATCACAAAACCAATCTAAGGGTATAAAGCAGTGTGTAATCGCCCCTAAGCAAGGGCTAAGGCAGAAACATGCAATACACCGCCAACTCGACCATTTCGATCCATGGACAGCTGTTTCGAGCTTATTCTGCTCTCATCAGCATGGAATACGAAAGTAGTCGAGTTGGAGGCAAAAATCCTCTATATAGCAAAGAGAGCCAAAAAAAAAAAAAAAAACTGGTAGCTAATATGAAATTAGAAATTCCATGAAGAATCACGCTTTGAGGGAGAGGGTGTTCCTATAAATGTGAGAGTTTGTGACAAGGGGGAGGGAAGTGCTCACAAGAAGTGTGAGATCACGCATTTTGTACGGAAATAGGTTAATGAAAATAGGGCGACTTGTGACAATGAGGGGGGATAAGATGAAGTGGTACACTTTGTGACAGGGAGGGCGAGGTCTAAAATCTTGAAAAAAAATTGTGACTTTATTATGGACAGTCAATTATTAAGCTCTAACTCAGGCCCGTCATTTAAAATTATTTCCGCAGGAGGGGGTAAAGGGAATTAATGTTAATTGTACCAAAAAACAGCAAAAACCACGACTATTAAGATGTAAACACATTAATTTCAAAAAGGGGGGATTGACCCTCCCCCTAATCTCGCAAATGACGGGCCTGCTCTAACACCAAATTAATTATTTATATCTGTACCTCAGAACCAGATGCGTATTATGATTAAAGAATTTGAGAAGAAAGTATATATTTTTAAAAAAGAAATGCTTATGTTTTTGTCTGTGAATAAGTGATACTTTCACGATAGCCCCTTAAACAATTTTGAATATCAAGTAAAACTAATTTTTAAGTTTTACTGCTTATTTCTGTAATTTTTACGATTTCGGATGCTCAAGAGAAAAAATTTTGCGTCTTTGTAATTTGTCCATTAAATGCAAACATGACTGACTACACGTATTGAGTTTTCATCCGATGATAAAATGCAATTTATTTAAAATTTTTGCTTTTTTTCGCGTAATTATGTATCGAATTTTCTTTTCTTTTTTAGGGCGACGATCATGTCGAATATTTGTTGGGGTTAACGCCAAGTGGAATTGTGATAATGAAGAACAAAAGTAAAATCAACATTTACTTTTGGTAAGTGTATTTTTCAAAAAACCGGAATGAATTAGAAAAATTTGTAAAGCTTTAAATTAAATAAAATTGATAATACTTTATTGAAAAAGGCAGAGAGAGAGAGATGATATTGAAGAACCCTAAGCGTCAATAACTTTGAACGAGCATTTGAAGGAATAATAACCCTAATCTGCAATGATATTAGCTGCATCCAAAATTATAATGGTTTTTTTTTTTGGAGGTGGAGGGGGGGGGGTTATTTTGGATGCAGAAAACATTTTTTTACAACAGTTTACTATATATTTATTTCGATAATTATTTTATAATAGAGTAACATTTGAAGAATATTTTGCGACATTTCCTTTATGAAGAGTCATTGACAGAGACTGTCCGCGGATGTCTCAAAGAAAAAAAAAAAAACAAGGCCCTTCGTAACTATTTTCACTGTATCATTTTATTCAAAAAAATGATTTTGTTCGTCGATAGGTTTTTACATTTTAAAACGTCAAGTTTGTTTCTTTAATTTGATTGAATTTTATTTTTCAACTTTTCACAACACTTTAGAAGTCTATATACTGGTTATATACTGGTTGGTTAAAGTTAAATAAAAAACGTATAATTCTGATCGTGTTTTTTTTAATTAATTTTTTTGTTCCTGTGCTATATTTTTAGAAATCAATTTTGGAAACTGTTTTTCTTGCATTTTATATGCTATATTTTAAACAAAATGAAAATTTCAGGCCAAGGATTAACAAAGTCTTCTTCAAAGGAAAATATTTTATGGTTCGAGTTATAGATAAAGCCGTAAGTATTACTTATGTATAAATTAAGTTTAATCTAAAACGTGAACATTTCATTGCTTCTTTTACTCTTACTAGTATCGGAAAATTTCTGCTGTAAAATTTCAATAAGTTGTCACAACTACCTGAACCTCTCTAACAAAGTGATCAATTCTACAAAAATGAAGGCTTCTTTGCATGTCTGTGTGAACGTGACTTTGTATGGTATGCAAATTCAAGCATCTTCAAGGATTTTACCAAAATTTGAAAATCACCTCCTTGAATGGGGAACTCTCGCTTAATCTAATTACGAAATTTGAACTAGATTTTTGTTTTTCCAACTTTGGGAAGAAATATTGGACTGCGTGGAAATAAAAATGTCGTTCAAATCCTCATCTGTTTGATATCCTGCAATCTACTTTTCACTCTACAATTTTTTTGAAATCTTCTCAGTATATCGCGCTTGTTGGAAAGGGGGGGGGGAGGAATGTGTGATATATCCGAAAACAGAATACTCAATGTAACCGAACAACTTACTAATAATGATGATTCATCTAAAATTCAAGTTCATGGCAACTACCACAGACTTAGTTTAATTTGATATTAGTATGATTTTTTTGACAAAAAAAACGAGGGAAAATTACCTTACCAATTAATTTTTGACGCAAAAAGAATTTATTTTGTTTATTTATTTTGGTCGAATTAAAAACTCAAACAAATGTTGACCAAACTGCAGTAAACTTTGAATAATCGAATCTATTTTATCCACGGGCACAAAAGGGTGGAAAAATAGTTTTCTCTTTCAATTGTCCAAGTTGTCTTACATTTAAAGCAAATTTTTATTTATAAATTAATATTTCTTTCTTTTCGGAGACTGAGCAGTTGCGCGATATAGCATAATGAGCGGTATAACGAGGTAGGTTATAACGAACAGTTACGGTGTGCTAATCTCCCTTTTGCTTGAAATGCACTGTATGCAACATCCGTGAAAAAGAACACTTAGTTTAAAAACACACACACACACCGCGAAGTGAGTCAGTTGATTTGTTGACGAGACCTCAAGATCAACCAGTTGATCCCTCACATAATTCCCATCATGATCTTCTATTACGTATTCTACTGCTTACTTCAACTCTGAGAATTAAGATCTGATTGTAGCAGTGGGCTTGAGAATGATACTTCCAAGTTTGCAACTTTGTGAAGGAAGTGTTGATGCTTGTTCCCACAAATACTCACTTCGTTTTGTAGATCTATAATAGCAGATTCGTTAAATTTGACAGTGTTGAATATGTAAAAAGGAGCGGCATATTTTTAGTAAGATCTACTGCAGAAAGTGTACGGCACAGTGAGATCACAAGTTAATTGGTTTAATTCATTTCGATTTATTCCGTAACAAATATACATCTGATGGACACAATAATGGAAATAGCTGAGGGGCACCCTGAAGAAATAAGGCCCCCTTTTTGAAAGAGGGAAAGTTCTCAATTTGCCGAATGAAACTTTAAAACTTTACCAAAGGATGAAAGGTGATCATACACACATTTTCACATCTAATAAGGAGATATATATAACAGTCATCAAATTAAATTAAAAGAAAAAAGGGAAAAACTACCTCAATTCTGCACTATTTTCCAATATTGCACTTTGGAAGGCGGTCTTCACACCAAATTATAGTGCGTCGCTGGTAAGTTGAGCTATGACCTTGCTTTGATCTTGACAACGTTGGCCTCTCTGTGGGGCACTTCAGTAAAAAAGGAACATGCTATTGGAGCGGATCGGGGTTGGAACATTGTAAGAAAGTAACCCAATTCAATTCAGAACCAAATACATTTCCTATAACCCCAAAAGAGGTAAACATTGTCAAGGTCATAGCTCACCCTTTCAGAGAAACACTATACGGTACAGTAGGAAAAGTGAAGCAGCACTCTGAATTGCCAGCCTAGACAACAACAACAAAAAAGAAATGTAACTTTATATTTTCAATCGGAAAACTATTCAATTATTAAATTGTATACTTTGTTATGCTTTAACAACTTAGACAATTGTCTCTCATTTCCTTTTGGCCTCTGAGAGACTCTTAAAATGCTCAAAATTGCTCTTCACGAAATGCCAATTGTGCCTTCTGCATGAACAGGAATAATTAGAGCTGCAACCAAACTTCACTACCTTCTAGGAGCAACGGTCATACATCCAATCAAACCTTTCTTCACTTTGTTAGAAGTTCCATTAAAGATGAGGTTAGAGTGTGAATGAGTTATTTTTTATTTTGTTTCTTTTCAGGTCTAACTCAGGTCAGGTTTCAATCTTAGTTATAAATAGTCTGTTTACTGAATGTTCACGATGTCTACGAGATGGAAATTCTTGTTTGCCTACGTGCATAAAAAGACCTAGAAGTTTTCTTTCATTACAGTAATATATCTAAAACTCTATGCTCAATAAAACGATTGGATCAAGAAAACACTTTTTGGTCCGAGAGTCTCTGTGTCTTAATTTGCCCCTGTTATTTAGGGGAGCAGACCTTATAAGACGGCGCCTTAAAATGTCACTGGCCTCAAAAAAAAAAAAAAAAATCATATTTGGTAAATTTTGGCTGATGATTTGGAAAATTTGGAGACGCTATGGAAATATTGCATTTTTAAAAATTATGCTCAAATTATCTTTTTACTAAATGCAGGTATGCATGCAATTATTTATCGTTCTGTATAATTCGGAGTTTCATTCGGAAAGTTAAGAATTTCTCCCTCCCAAAAGTTTTAAATTTATAGCCCTGCTGATAATTTCTAATTAAATATTTTTTTGCTAAAAATTTCAATTTATTGAAATCTGTTTTTAATTAGCACTCTTCCCATATCTTTGTTCTAATGCACCCTGAAAAATTTGAAACAACCGAAATGTTTCTTATCGGAATATTTTCTCTCTTTTTTTTTCATGAAGAACGACGAGATGACGTACGGGTTTTTGTTAGCATCCAAAGAAAGCTGTGAATACTTGTGGAAATGTTGTGTTGAACACCATGCTTTCTTTAGGTAAGTTCTTGAATTTAGCTATGGTAAATTTTTATGACTCCCGTGTTTCAAATCCTGCCGTTTATTTAACCCCAAATTTAGTATTTTGTTAACAATTCCTTTGTTATTGCTTGCTATTATCTTATTTCTACTGCACATTGTCAATCTGTTTACCATTTAAACCTTTGCATTCCTACCTCTGAACGCCATTAAAATTTGTCGTTGCGGTTTTAAGTCGGACATTGACGACGCGTGCTTAAGCTACTGTAATTTTTGCGGACTTATCCCACTAATGCCTTGCGTCCCTTTTAGGGACGGTCCAAAAAAGGGTCTGTATTTCCCCCAAATGAACATTTCAACCAAATAATGGTGTTCAATTAGTACCTTGGTATTGTTTCAATTCGTTATTAACAGATTGCAGCACATAACCATTGTAAAGTGTGTTCTGTAGCAGTTTTAATATGATATTTATCAAAAATGACATCGTTCACAATCTCAAGAAAAAAAGCTAAGTTTTCAAAGTTATTCCCAGCTTCCCAGTTTATGTCAATTGCTAAAATTTTATTTCTTCTTATAAAATGTCTTTTTACATATTATATTGTAGGCAGAAAAACATTTTTGTAAAAAAAGTGTGTACCCACTGGGGCCTATCGTAACTTTTAAGGGACAATTTTTCTTTAATTAATAAAAAAATTATTTTTTACATAATATTTTTTTTACTATTTTTCCTGTCCATTAAACACTGTTTGTAACCAGTATACAAAATATCTTTGGAAAAAAAATGTCAGGCATTAATGGGTCAAAATGATGCCTCTTATCACGATCATATGATATTTAAATAACTTATGATACTTTCCAATTACATTTTATAACCTATTTGGATTTACTAGGAGGAAAAAAACTTTTTCTTAAAAATTGACTTCAAAAGGATAAAGCAAAAGATGTTGCTTTATACATATTCTACCCACTTTATTGTTCTACTATAAAACCAGATATTAGACAGTTTAGAAGCATCATAATGTTTATATTCTTGGTTCAACTTGTTTTTCGCATCATTTGTAAGCCAAAGTGCATTCCCAAGAGTTGGAACTCATTCTGTCATCGGGCACATCCAGCGGCGGATAGCCATTACCACGGAACTTTAATGCTTAGTTTCCCCTCTAGATAGAGGCAACCGGGCTCTCTTTGATGAAAAACTTTACTAGCTATGAATTTTGTTTCAATGTAATGATTTTAGAAAATTTTAAACTAAACGAGAATGCTAAATGAATCTCTATGCCGCATAATCATGCGGCATGAACGCTGTCAATTTTCTGCATTTTGAAAATTCATCCTCTGAAGACAGGTTTGAATCTGGGCCTTTGAGTGTAAGAAACCATCTCCTAACACTACGCCAATCTGCAGGTCCTTATATAAGTCTTGTTTATGATTTATTGCAAACTGACAAAGTATTTCTATTTCAGGCTGACACAAGTCAAAGACATAACAGGGAATCCTATGCAAATATTCCGTCTCGGATCCAAATATAGATATAGGTATGGATACTGTCAACTTTACTTTCTTGTGGTACTTTTCTTCTTTTTTGCATTTGTCTAAATAGTAGTGATCTTTGTCTAAAACTGCCTACATAAAGGAAGCTTTTAATTTGGTGCATTTATAACGTACTGATTTATAGTTTTCATTTCGATTTTAAACAGCGGAAGGACAGAGCAACAGATAAGGCATGACATGAAGCAGATCAAGAGGCCGCCTCCAACCATAGTTAGAGTACCAAGTAGGAGGTTCCAAAAAAGAATGGGAGAGCCTGATGGAGCTGATGGTCAGTTTCCTTTTTATATACTAGCAATAAAAACAAACTTTCAAACACTAGTGCTGGTTCTGGTAGTCAATTTCCACTAAATGCTAGAAATAGTTAATATCATCTTACAAACGTTGGCACGAAACATAATTGTTAATATTATTAATATTTGTTTTTTTCATGAATTTATTAGGATCGCTACTGAGCAGTCTGAAAGATATTTTAAAAACTAGTAGACGCCCAGGCGGCCGCCTCAACACCGGCTTCCTCTGTGTACTTTAGGATATCTGTGTACTGCACCTTTTGAGTCCTTTACCACTTCTTGAACTATTAAAAAAAGTAACTTTTAAATACGTCCTTTGCAACATTAGGAAAAACTGTGAAGTAACCTGCAAAATCATTCCCAGAAGCATAGTTGCTCATAGTATAGATTTTTCGTTATCCCCCGAAATACATGCCGACAATAATTTACAAGTTTAAGAGTCAATGTAATCTTTCTATTTAATATCCCTACAAAGTTACAGTTAGACTATGTTTGCAGTAGAAAATTAAAAATTTTATAGTTAAGACGATTCTATATAAATGAATCTGTCGAGAAAAGAAACACAATGGGAGGACTTTGATACACATGTCTCGTTCATTTCGATGCATATCTGCAACGAATTTAATAAACTGACTTCTCCGCAATGTAACAGATGCATCCATTTTCTATTATTATGTTCCCTTTTCCATCTCTCAATAATTGTCGAACATTAAACTTAGAATACAGTGAACTCTCACTTATACGCCGGCCGAAGGGACAAACAGAAAAAGGCGCATAAGTGAGAGAGACGTATAAGTGAACAAGCCTATTTAAAGGACTAAAACGGAACATAGGTTCTAATGAGAGAATGAATAAGAATGTTTCTATAGAAAAGGGACATATTACTACGGTTTGACAATTACTGTAAGGTAACTACAATGATAAAGAGGAAACAAAAATTGTATCTTACCTAATTACGAACTGTTCCCTTTAAAAAAATGCATAATAGATAATTGTCCCTCTCCGTACTCTAGTTCATGAGGAAAAAATGCCTTCCGTGAGCAATAAAGGTGACAAATTAAAGAGGAAAGTGAAGAAAGATGCTTATTTTTTCAAGAAAATAAATTTTTTTTTTATATTTTAGGGAAAATTCGGCGCGTAAGTGAAATATTTATCTTTAGAGCGACGCATAAACGAATGATACTATCATTATTTTGCTATGGAATGTGCTGTGACCATTCAAAATCGTCGTATAAGTGAAAAAGGCGCATAAATGGGGCGGCGTATAAGTGAGAGTTCACCGTACTTAATTTTCTTATTATTGCATATAATCGATTTGACAATGGAAAACATCTTATTAAAACAAGTAAATTTCTTCCAATTGTGATACTTTTGTACTAATTTTTCTACGAAGTCAATTTGGTAATCAGTTTCCTAAGTATTACTTAATGAACTTCATGCACACATTTAAGCAAAGTCTTGAAATGTATAAATTAATGTAAAAGAAATTGACATTATTTTTTTTTCAGCTGATGTTGAAGAGAAAGAAAACTTCAAGAAAAACATTTTGTATTGTGCAAAGGATGATATGGCTCTGTTCAATAATGTTTGTTCGTAAGTATTATTTTCGTATTATAACTGAATTAAATAGTGAAAGGGTGTATTTGCTCTACTTGGCAACAAAAGCAGCCGACGCGATCTTCGAATATTTGTAACCTTGAATGTATGAAAGGAAAACAGGGGTGCTCATCCCTCCCTCCCCCAAGAACGATGGCCCACCCTTCAAATGCTATGGAGCATCCCCAAGAACAAGAACCCCAAAATGAGACCAAAACCCCTATAAAATAACCCCTCACCTCTAAAAGTTTAAATATAAAAGTGCCAGTTGAGTATCTTAAAAATTTGGAAAGATAATGAGCAGTATTTTAATGGTTCTCGGAAACGCAATGAATCATTACGGTTGTTACCTAAAAATCTATTTTAATCATGAATCACACTGATTGATTGCAGGAAAGTGTTGCCTATTTGCAAACAATACCATAGGATTGGTCATCTGTCCGAGAATAACTGATTAGATCGCTAATATCTTTTTAATTTTTTTAAATATTCAACTGGATATTTTTTATAAGTTGCCACGTTTACTTGGCTATAGAAATTTGAAAGTAATAAATTGTTATCTTATGTGCATTTATGTGCAGTGAAAATTCAATTGTTTCAAATGTTTTTATTTTATTAATTTCTCAAAAAAAATTCAAATGTTAGTATTATTTTTCTCTTGTACGCTGTAAAATTTTCTGAAAGTTTGATACGGTTGATGGAAAACTGTGTGCGTCATGAGCCAAAAATATGCGAACAGAATTGATATTTTTGAGAGAAATGCTTTATTTACGTGGTGTTATTTTTATGAAAATCAGTAAAATAATTGCACATAGTAAATAAACAAATTTCTGAAATTTACTACTTATTTCTAGATATTTGCGATGAAGGATGATCCAAAACTTTTTTTTATGATTCTTTAATTTGTTGCAAGTTTTCTAAAAGCATAGATCAGTGTTTTCCAACCTTTTTGAGCTTATCGCCCTCTACAAGACGCTGAGTGACACCTATCGCCCCCCCCCCCTCTTCTTCCTCAAAAAAAAAACATAAGTTGACCCAAGTGAACATCGACATTATTGAAAATATAAATACCTAACTTTAATTTGAAGTAAAATGTACGCAATAAAGCAACTACAACCAATCACTTTTGAACTAAAGATATTAATTAATAAATAAAATACCTTTTTTTTCACGAAGGGAACTGATAAGCATTTGTAGGGTAACATTTAACTAAGATCATCGACGTACTTTTCAAAAAACAGAAGTACATTTTTCAAGAAATTATTTTCTTTTCTACACTGGAATATGTGGCAATTAAGGTAGTAGTCTGGTAACTCATGCCTATTTTCATGACTTTTTTGGAGAGTGGTTTTTTTATGGGAAAATAAAAATGAATTATCTTGAATATTAAGAGTGTTTTTATTTACATATTGAAAATATAGAAAAAAATTTATTTGAAAAAATTTAATAGTTTATAACTATTATTATTGTCACTCGAAGTTGGAACCTCAAGAAAAATGCACGTGGGTGGCCCGGGTGATTTTGGCTCTTGATGTTATCTGAAATCAAATATTCTTGATTATTCTTAATCTTTAGATATGTCATTCTGGTCGGAACTACTGAAGTTAAATTTCAAGGGTAAATAACAAAATGGTGGACTTTGAAAAAAAAAAGTCCTTTTATTTTAGCAAAGAAAGGGTTGTAAAATAAAAAGTTAGGGGTGAAAAAAATTCTCTTTAGTACCGACGAGAACTATAAGTGTGTAGAACACCCTGTTAAAATTTGAAAGCAATCGATTCTGTAGAAAAAAAGTTAGGACCCGGGCCGACCAGAAAAACAATGTTTTGAGAAAAACGCGTTTAAAGTTAGTTCAACAACAAACTCCGAGGCGCTCTAGGAAACTCATTATAACTCCCGAAATTTCTGTCTGAAATTTTTTACAGTATATTCTTAAGACATTGTACTTTCAAATTAAGCAAAAAAAAAAAATCGATTTTTTGAATCCAAGTAACCAGACTACTATTTCAAAGGTTAGACTCTGAGGCGCTCTAGGACACTCGTTTTAACTCCCGAAATATTTCGAATTTCTGTCCGAAATTTTCACAGTATATTCTCAAGACATTTTACTTTCAAGTTAAGCAAAAAAAAATTTTCGATTTTCTGAACTCAAGTTACCAGACTACTACCTTAAAATCATTGAAACTAAAACTTTGAAAGAAAATAAATTGAAAATCTGAAAATTCATAAAATTGACAATGAATGACAAAATACTTCCCAAGGTTCATCCGAGGTACGAGGAGGAAGCTCTTGAACTTTATTTTGTTTATTTTTCAACTTGTGATTAATTGTCTTAACTCTGAACAACCGGTTTCGTACATGTTTACAATTTCGGTTTTCGCTACCCTTTTATTACTACTGTTTTCTCTTCTAAATATCCATCGCCCCCCTATTACCCCTTAAGAATTTACCGGTCCTTTGAGGAATCAAATCACCCTTTGGGAACGATCGCCCCCAGGTAGGAAACCACCGGCATAGATCATTTAATTTTAAAAGAGGAATGTCAGCTGAAGCATATGTTTTATGCGACCAAATTTAAAAAATTCTCTCCTATTTCTTGAGAAATTCTTATAAGGGATTAGTTTAAAGAGTTACTTTTGTTACATTGTGTTACATATCTAAGTTTATCATTGGGTCACATATCTAAGTGTATGTGTACACACACGCACTTAGACATGTGTATGCAGGTGTTAATCACAAAAGCATTACTATATTTTATTTGGCTCTAAAAAAATCCCACATAACTTCAATTTATTTATTGTATTTTCAGAAATGAAAATTAATTCATAATTTAAATAGCTCCTCACTCATGTTTTCAAATTATATTTTTAGCTCAACATTATATCGATCAGTATCAACACCGGCTGTTCCTTCGGCTGTTGAAGCGAAGGAAAATATTTCTGAAGTACCGCCTTGGGAAGATCCAAACCAAAGGTTGCTATGCTTTTCGTATTCTATTATGATGTTTCGAATTGCAGGATAGAAATTCACATCGAAATTTCTGTTTCGCATGCTTCGCTTTAAAAAATAATTTCTGAATTATAATGCAAAAATTGCAGGAATATTTTTTGGCCATCTAAGTTGAAAACGACGATTGCAGTAGTTCGTTTCAAACGGTACTGCGAATTGGTCGCTAACCATTTGCAGCCAGTAAATCATTTTTTCATGTGACGCCACAATCGGAGAAGGCCAATTTCCACTAGAATTTTATTGCTCAGTCTCCTCACTATGATTGCGTAGTTATAGTTTTTATTTTTGGTGGGAGGGGGAGGGTCTTTATCTAATCACATCATTAAAAAAAAGGCATCGAAGTAACTTAAAAATCCTTACCTAATCACGTTTAAAATCACTGGCCTTGTTTTCGCCATTCTTGGTCAATATTCAACAAACTTAAGAAAAAAAGAATTTCAATATAATCTATTTGTCTTCAAGAACGGTTTGTTTTGGCTTTTCGAAGTAATCTACTTATATTAAAAACTGAGTATCTTTCTCACTATCTTTCTTTCTAACTATCTTTCTTTCTATGTCACGCTTCTTTCTCCTGAACGCCAATGAACTGAAAGTCGAACCAGGTACCGATAGATAGGTAATTTTTCAAGCTTCTTTAGTTTCAATTGATATAATTATACGATTTTAATTAGCGAAGATATCAATTAATAAGTAGTCAAGTTTAAAGCGATTAAGCCTAATAAATGATTAAATATGAAATCCATTCTTGCAAACCGTCGTTGCTATGAAACAGTATAATAACAATGATAATGAGAATTTTGAATGAAGGCTTAACTAAATCAAACACGAAACTCATAAGCGGACCTCTTACGTAGAATTTTTATCGCTAGCTACTGGTAATATTTTGAAACATTTATTTGTTGAAGAGCCATCTACTTATTTTAAAAACTGAGTATCTATGTCTGCTTTTTTTCTTTGAGCGACCTGAACTTACTGAAACTTTCCTCACCATCTTGAAGGCGTGAAGCATCTCAATAATTCGAATGATTTTTTTATATAGGAAAAAAGTAAAGGCGTGAAGCGCCTGTAAGCGAGCCGCCTTGGCGGGGAGTAATTTCTTTAAATTTTTTTTCTCACTACTTTCAGGGCACGAAGTGCCCGTGCAACGCCGGGCCACGTGCGTGGTATGTCTTGAAATGGAATGAACATTAAATTATATCAAATAATATAATTTCAGAATGAGGTAAAAGTTAGAGAGGGGGGACGTTATGCATCAGCATGCCGCAGGAAGCTAATCTAGCTGCCCTGGCAGCTAGTAAATAGATAAAACTTGAAAACTACACCTTTAGTATGAAAAAGTGGGTTGAAAGTTTTTTTGGTATGTGAGGTTTTTTTGTCACAGACAGTGCACTTGCATATTTTATCAAATTCACATTCTTATAGTTTTTAAACGTATAAATGAGACGTTTAGCGTAAAAAACCAGCTCATTTCATGCTTTTTTTATTTTTCCGGTGAGGCAAAAAACGTTTACAAATGTGCTGTTTTTCAAAGAAGAGAAGTTTTTTGACAGCAGTTTTCGACCTGATTGAACTGGATGTGTTCCAAATCGCTTTGTAGGTTACTTGTTTTCACCAAGAAGTATTTATAGTGTGATTCAGCATTTATGGCATTAAAACATCGAATTTATAGGAATAGAGAGGGTAATAAATGCAATAAGAAAATCAAGACTTTCACAGTATTCTCCTTATCAGGACGTTGATTTTCTCTCGCGTTTCTTCTTTCGCTAATTTTCTTTTGAAATTTATTTGTTATTGCAGACAATCTAAGACGCTTAACAAAAAATCTGTTTCGCCAATGCTCGATTAAAGCAACCCATGTTTATCCCGATTTTAATCGATTTTGAGGTGGCCTCTTCTAATTTCGAACGCCAAGAATCTTGAGCTGGACTGTGTCGAGCTACGGGAAGAAATACTTTTAAAAATTCGTGGATTGATCCCGTTTTCATACTTAACTATTCAAATACAATCGTTAAAAAACAGTTTGCAGAGGTAACAAGATGGAAAACTTGCATTAAAAGCTTGTTATGAAGCTGAAAGATTTTAAATATGCTGTTTTTTTTAAACTCTTGAACGAAAAATTTATTTTTCTCGTTCTCTTTCAGAGGTCTGTTTTCCAGTCGTCAATCCTTAGTCTCTTCTCGAGGTTCAGAAAGAAAGTCAAGTCACAGGTGCCACCACAAGAGGTCTAGCTCTGTAGAAAGTCACAACAGCACAGATTCACGCAGAAGAAGGTACTTGTACCATGGATTATACCATTTTATATTGCAATGTCTTGCGTGAAATCATTCTTATGAACTAATGCTAGAAGAGGTGAAATTTTTCTGTGTAACATCCCACCGATCACGAAAGTTTATGAACTTTAGCCAAACTAATGCTGCCTAGCTATGACAGCAAGCAGAAAAGCCAATAAGTAAATAAAACTGAATAATGCCCTAATTTTATTTGATTCATTTTTTTTTTTCATTGCAGTACTGTCCAATATCTTTTTTTTTTTTTTTTTTGCAAAATAATTGAAGGTAATTTTTACAAGTTCCCAAGGAATTCATTTGTTTCCCTGTTGGCTGGTAAAATTTAAAACTTTGGCCAGGATGAACTCTAACGAAATCTAACTCTGAAAAAAAAAAAAAGCTTTTTTATCTCAAATGTGCTCAGTTGCCCAGTTTACGTAAAAAGGTAAATGAAAAGATTTTAACCCCCAAATGATTTCATTGACATTTATTTCATCACAATCATTTCATTTTTAACTTTCAGGCATCATCGGAGCAAAAGAGGTTCAGACAACGAAAGTGAAATCTCGAAGTCTTCCAGAGGCTCCAGGGGTTCGCGGTCTTCCAGAAATGGAAGTTCACACAGAAAGGCCAGGTGAGTTACTGCCAATACTGTAACTTTCAACTGCGGTTTCTCTCGCGTGTTGATATAGATTTTGTCAATCAACTCGGGTTTGCCTTGGATGCACGAAGCATTAACAGAAAAGCGATTACCTTAATGCAGGCTGTTGATCGACACAGATAGAGGTTAAATAGTTACAAAAGAAAAAAAACAACCAATCTACTCAATGAGAAAAGTAATCAAGAATAAGTGTAGAAGTAGAACAGCAGTTTACACGGGTTATCAATAAAAATTCCCATTCAAATAGTGTAACGAAAATCTTCTAAGAGGATTTTTTACGTGCTTTCCAATGATATAAAATTCGAGAAAATCGGACAATGTCTTTGAAAAGGACCGTTACGGGCGTTGCAGTCTGTTTTTAATTTCTTATTTCTCGGGCCAGTAGCTTTTTTCTGTATTAAATGCAGTGACGTACCCAAGAGAATATGGAGATGTATCCGCCTCTTCGGAACGCAGAAGTTCTCGTGTTTTGACCATAGAAAACGACTAAAACTAAACGTACTCCCTCTCCCTCGCTGGAATTTAGCTATTTCCCTCTAAAAAAATTCTAGCTATACCACTAATAAAAGGTACCCTATGTCAGTTTCTGTATCTCTGATAACGCGTGTGAAAATTTTCGTGATTATTAGTTGAGCAGTTAAGTCACGAAATCACAAACCGGTATGGGACTTCTTAGACAAAAAACTTTGTTAATTGCCCTTTAAAATTACTGCTTTTTAATGAAATATATGAGCGTCACGTGCGGGACAAGATGGCGGTGTTTTCGTGGATTGGCCAATAAACGTTTGCGTGGTTATTCTGTCGCATGGGTTCCATTATCAAGAATTATTTTTGACATTTTTTTTTTAATCATTCTTAAAATGCTACTACTTCACATCGCACAAAGCCTTCGATTAAGTGAGATCAGAGCTAAACTGAAGAAACTGCAGTTTTCCTTTCATTTTATATCATTTATCTCATTTTTTTCAGTGATGTTATTTATTTATGCGTAAAATAAATGTTAAAGTATATTGTAATTCAAATTGTCTATTTATTAATATAGGAACCACAGTCGGGAAAGCGGAAGCGATTCTGATTCGTACCACAAGAGCCGAAGAAGAAAGCATAGGTAAAGAAATGCATTTCACATAAACTTAAAAACGAAAGAAAAACTGTTGTAAATTGTTATTAAACAGTTAAGTAAATCACTATTGATTAAATTTTGCTCAATGTATACTTAATGTGCATTTATTTATCTTTCAATCATTTTCATTCCGTAAATCATCTATTTATTGAATCAATCTATAAATAGATCATTCATTCAATAAACTAATCAAGCACTCATTCTTTCATTCATTCATTCAACTAATTTGCATATTTCTTTGTTTATTTATTTAGTTTTCTTTAATTCACTGACTCACTCAATCATTTGTTCATTTCGAAATTCATTCATTTATTTATTTATTCCTTTTTTTCAATCATTCATTTATTTATTTACTAAGAATTTGATCGGAACTTAATTTAATTAGAATAAAATAATAACTGCTTTAAGCTTTCACGAGCGGTCCAATACGTCCGGAAATGTTATCTCCTCATATAAAATAAAATAAATCTAGACTTTTTCAATCTGATTCTTTGATTACGTTCAACTTGGCCTGAATCAATCTCATTCAGGAGTCAATTACGAGAAAATGTAATCGATTACGATTATGATTACGAGCATGAAAAATTGGAGATTACAATTACGATTACAGTCCTCTGCCAAATCGCAATTACGATTACAGCAAAGATTAGATTATGTAAAAAAATGTAATCGATTGCAATTATTATACCCTGATTACGATTTTGATTACACGATTACAGCTTTTGGAGGAATATGTATTATATACAGGGTGTCCACTCTTATCGTGGACCAATAGCTAATTTCTAAACCGTTAGAGATAAGCATATAGTTCATTTAGGAAAAAATCTCCAAATTACGAAAGGAATTTTGGGTCTATTCAATGTTTTTCAAATTTTGAAAGAGTTACGAAATTTAAATTTTTATACAGCCCCCCAGTCCTATCAATCATATTTAGTAAAACATTCTTGACACTGTAACGTTTAAAACTAAAAAAAATCACTGTTCTACCACAAAAATTGACTGAGTTATGACGTTTTGAAAAATCAAGATTTTGCATTATATCATGACGTCATCGAGAGATCGCTCCACCGATGACGTCATGAAATAATGCAAAATCTTGATTTTTCAAAACGTCATAACTCGGTCAATTTTTGTGGTAGAACAGAGATTTTTTTTTAGTTTTAAACGTTACAGTGTCAAGAATGTTTTACTAAATATGATTGATAGGACTGGGGGGCTGTATAAAAATTCAAATTTCGTAACTCTTTCAAAATTTGATTTTTTGAAAAACATTGAATAGACTCAAAATTCCTTTCGTAATTTGGAGATTTTTTCCTAAATGAACTATATGCTTATCTCTAACGGTTTAGAAATTAGCTATTGGTCCACGATAGGAGTGGATACCCTGTATATATACATAGGAGGATCTAGAAATTTTTGTCGGGGGGGGGGGGGTCAAGTTTCATTGCATCTTATTAGTTAAGTGGAGGGAAAAATAAGCATGTAAAATTGAAAACTTCTTTAAAATATTATACAATATTGCACAACAAATATTTTTTATTATATTCTGTTAAATTAACTATTTATTTATTTTGGTAAAAATTTATTGTCACGAAATATATATATTGGCAATTTATAAATTGTCTACATGTAATCAATATTGGAATTACAAAGTTCTAAAAAAATTCTCACTAAAATTTTCTTTAAATTCTTAAATGAAATTTATTTTTAGTTCTCAAGTAAAATTTAACATCTTTAAACATAAAATATGTTTTAAAAATCTATAAATATGCAACTTTTCATTCTTTTATATACTTATTGATTAAAAATAATATGAACTTAAAAATATCAAGCATAAACTAAGATTAACTTATGTGTGAAAATATTTTGAAAAAAAAAGTTAGATTACACGATTACAAGGCTAAATTACGATTATTGAAAGAAAGATTACAATTACGATTACACAAGAAATACGTGATTAAAATTACGATTACACGATTACGTGTGTTCCATTTCCAAATTATGATTATGATTACGATTACAGAAAAACGTAATCGATTACGCGGATTACGATTACGTAATCGGCGATTACTCCAAGCCTGACTCATTTTATCTAAAATTAGTATCATTCGGGGTAGAGTTATTAGAAGTAATCCGACTCATTAGAAGTAATCTTAATCTAGTCAGATTAAAAGTAATCTGACTCATTTAAATCAGATTACATTCAATCTGATTAAATTAAACTGCAGATGGCGGTTTAAACTCAATTTAACCTAACTCTACCCCGACAGTAATCAATCAGTTGAAAATTTAGCTATTTTTTTCCAAAGGATGTCCAACAATAATAACGCATTAATGTCATGCTCCTTCGCAAAATGCGGTATAAGAAACGTTTTTATTTACTTGGGAGTTTTTATTTTTATTCATTTAATTTGAAAATTTTAGTTTTAGGAGACTTGCCATAATGCATTTGCACTTTTTTTTTCTCTAAGTCTATCTAAACTTTTAGACAAATTGTACAATTTATGTCTGAAATTATGTCCTAGTTTGAAAGAAAAATTTAGACAAATCGTACGATTTATCTAAAATTATGAAATTATGTTTTAGTTTAAAAAAAGAAGTTCGTACCATTTTTTTTTTTTTTAAGTAAAACTTGCTTCGTTTTTACCTGGGAGTCAAAGATAGTCTAGAAATACGGCTTCTGTTAGAAAATCGTTGTTGACATATGTTGAAGTTGAAAGTATGTTCATTTAGCTCAAGACGAACTCTCCACCCCACGGTATTTTAATTAGTTGTAAGCTATGTTGCGGAAATTAATCAGAAATATAACTTAAGATATATTCTCTGTTTTTTATTTCAGTAGTCGAAGATCTGGTAGCAACTACAATCTCGTTGACTCTGAGCTTCAGTGGAAAATGGTACAGAAACAACAACGAGAGAAAGAAGCTTCTAAGTATGATATTCAATTGAGAGCATTTATTCAAATGTCAGAGTCTGCCATTAGAAAACTGTTATTGAAAAACATTCTTAATCTGTTTCTCCTTCTGCGTCTGCTCCTGTTACTTTATTTTAAATCGCAGTATGTAAAATTACGATTACTCCTTATATGTGCAATGTACCAACAGTCCAGTTATGTCTTCCAGGATCTCTAGATGACATTAGCCTTGGCTTTTTACTGCTTAATACTCTACCAAGAGCGTGGATGGTGCATGATACCAATGTTCTTTCATTAAATTAATGTTTAAAATAATTGCTAGCTTTTCGTTTACGTAAAAAATAGCAAAAATATAAATTGAGAGTAGCCGACGTTCTTTTTCTTTTCTTTTTTCACTTTGAAGTTAATTGTTTGATTAGTTATTTTATTCTTATTAATTTAACCTGACTCAAAAATTAAATCATACTTGTTGAATATCCTCTCGCTGCTGAATATACTTTACATAAAATATTATTTTGTACTTTTTAGTTATTATTCTTACAAAAGCATATTTTTTTAGAGTTTTTTAAACTACAATTTTATTTTATAAATTTCAGCTAGTTCAGATTTTTTTTCTTTCCTAAATATGACATAAAAAATCGTAATATATGACTCAGGGATTTTGTAATACATTGGAAATATTAAGGTGAATTACAGTAGCAAAGTTTTCATGTACGTTATTGCACTTATTAACAATGCTATTTGAATTTTGTTGCGAAAAAACTTGAGGAACATTAGAATTATAGACCTGATCTTTTACGTTTTGTTATATCTTGTCTATGTTAAACTCAATTTCCTCCTCATCCTTCAAAGTAAATTTTGGGTAGAACTATGCTGGACTTAAAAAGTTCAGGATAATTTGTAATATATTCATTTAATAATTGATCTAAGATTCGCGATGAGAAGTCAGCTAGTACATGTAGTTTACCTGATATAGGTTTCATACTGAATTGATACTCCCTCACATATAACAGCCACGTAGTTGCAGCATTAACATGAAAAGACATTTGTGAGAAAATGTTCTAGCCAACTGTCATTTGGCACTAACATTTCCTTAATTTTCCCTTTTGTTGGGTTATAAAGAAGTTTACATAGCTATCACGATGATGTATTTATATGACTGTAGTAAATTACTTTATGTTTCTTTGACAAACATTTCTTTTTCCTTTTTTAGGTATCAGAGTGCAGTTGTAAGAGATCTATCAAATAGAAAGAGCGGGTAAGTGAACTATATAACACTATTTTAACACTTAATATAACTAATCCAAAGTTTCTGATTGTTAAGAGTTCTTTCAAACAAATATATAAACAAGTTCGTTAAGTGAAATGATTTAGGGCAGGCATAGACTCAAGTAAATGCTAAAAAAAGGCTCGTTTGAGTTGTTTCGAGAAGTAGTCAAACGGCATATTTACTCGTGCACTCCCCTGCTCTGCTACCTTTTAAAGAAAATTTACTATTTTAATCTAAAATTAAATAGTTTTTAAACTCATTAATAAATGTTTTAGTTCTTTTTTTTTTTTTTTTTTTTTCGAAAAAGTGGAGTGGAAGTATAAAAAATACATACGCTCTGTTTGACCAAATTTCCCACTTAAAATCGGCAAGCGGCCACTTAAGCGAATTTTATCTGAATCCTTCTAGCAGTAGGAAAAAAATAATGAAGGGATTTAGAAACTCTTGTTTTTTTCCGACTTCAATGTAACTCTGCTTAATTTAGAGTTGAACGCACGTCTGTAACGGCAAACTGGAATCCCTTCAATCTCACAGATGTGTCTGTTTCCGCCTACAAAACGGTGGTTCGCCTTTCCATCTCAGAATAGTGTTGAAAATAAAAAATGTCCCTTCTTAAAGTTTCTGTGGGGAAATAATTGTATCTCGGCTCAAAATTCTTCCATTTTTTTAAAAATACCTTCCAGTATAGTTGTAGTAACTTACAATGTGCTTATGTAAGATCCTGATGGTGCATCCGTTTGCCATCGGGCCTTCGAAGTGGCTAAGGCCAACATACTTTGACAGATTTGACCTAAACATTTTCGAAAAGGGAATAAGTAGAATACTAGGTTAAGATAACTTTTTGATGACTATTATGTTATATCTGAAAAGGAATTTTAAAATTCTTTGCAACCAGTGTTTAATGTACTAAACAGGCTTGGAGTAATCGCCGATTACGTAATCGTAATCTGTGTAATCGATTACATTTTTTGGTAATCGTAATCATAATCATAATTAGGAAATGGGACTCTCGTAATCATGTAATCGTAATTTTAATCAAGTATTTCTTCCGTAATCGTAATTGTAATCTAACTTTAAATAATCGTAATTTATCCTTGTAATTGTGTAATCCAGACTTGCTGAAAGTGAAAGCTTCTAAGTTGCGTTCGCTATAACATAAGAATTCAATCGCGGCCCCCGGGAAAAATCACTCGAGGGAAGGAGCGTGTTCTTTGTCTCGGGGGTCCCGGTTCAATGCAAGCTGCAGAAAGACAGCAAGTTGTTTCGTGCTCGTCTAGCGAGTCATAAAGCGAGCCCTAACGTAAGTGCTTTGCAACCGTAGGCGCTATGACAAGACCGTCTCTCCTGATTTTTAGGATGGGTCATCAATTTTCCCTTTCATCAGCTGTCAATGATAGCTACAAACAAAGCTGCCCTACACTGCCCTTCCTCGGGCGAGGACAGTAGTATCAAATTACAAACACATACTTTTCGGCTTAACAGGACTCAAAACAGTTGCATGGTTTTTGATTTTTTCCCTTTTTCTTTCATTAGTAAACAAGAAGTTCTGTCAAGAACTAAACGAGCCACTTTCCCGTACATCGACATCGGCATTCTAGCATCTAATCAATATTCTCTTGAATATCTAAAACTGAAAATTATGTCAAACATACCTTTATAGCACTTAAAGCTGATTTCTAAAAGCAAAATTTACCCTTCTCATCAGATGAAATGGACACGTAAAAAGTAAATAAACGAGTAAATAAAGTTTTGTCGCACCTTTTAAAGAATGTAACTGTTATAGTTCTTCCGTAGAAAAAATTCACAATCGTTTTCAAAAGAAAAAAATAATAAATAAAATAAAAGTACAAAGAACATCAAAACGCATTTTGTCAAAGAAAGAAAAAAAACCTCGTTCGTTAATAAAATGTCTCGAATTTTATTTTTAATCCGTTGCCAGTTGTTAAATATAAGTAAAGAATAAAAGGCTCTAGTGAATGAACAATTTTTGTAATCAAAAAAAAAATATCGTCTGCTAAAAAAAAATAAATAAATAAATAAAAATAAAAATAATTAATTAAACAAAAAAAAATGAATAAATAAACAAAAAATCGTCTGCCCAGTCAGTCTTTTTTTTCTGAGCCTGCATTTCCGCCATGTTTGCGGAGTCGGAGTCGGAATCAGAGGCCTCACAGAAGATTTTTCAGAAAAGTACTTAACATACATTTTTTATCAAAACCGTTTTCTTACAAAGTTAGTTTGAAGGAAATCCGCCTTTAAGTTCAAAATCAACATTCAATTTAAATTTCCCAGTAGGCGCTCATGTTAAAAATTTTTCTGAACGGTTCATCATTGAACGAAAAATGGTTCAAATTGAAAAGTGAAATATGGGAATGAGTCTCTCCGAGATCTTTCGAACAAAAAAACAGGGTTCATTTTCGTCCTACTTTTCCTACTTTTCCTACTTTTTCCTACTAAAGTAGGAATTGTCCTACTTTTTAGCTAAAGTTCCTACTTTCCTACTTTTTAGCAAAAAATTCCTACTTTTCCTACTTTTTAGCTTGATTTTCCTTTAAAATTTAGCTTGCATTTCCTTCAAAAGTCGAAATTGATGTGATTTCAAGAAGTTTGCATCACATGAAAATTGGAAAATTTGGAAAAGACTGTAATGGGCACCTTCTGAAAGAATGGTGTGAAAAGAGTCCCAAGTCTAATTCTGAAGCTTATTGTAGGTTTTGCAACAAAACTCCGCTGTGACAATCGTGGACTTAGCCAGCTGTTAAATCATTCAAAACCGAAGATTCATGTTCTTTTGGTCAAAGATATTGTGGAGGGAAGTCAAATGACTTTTGAAACATTTGGATCAGTATCAAACAAGTCAACATCTTCAAATCATAAATCTCAGTTATCCTGTTCTTCCTTCAAGTACATCGAGGGTGCATTATTATGCCTTCAAAGGAGACTTTCAGAATTTCATTTTGCCTCTAAAGAAATTGAGGAATTGATTTTACTTACCCGTACATGTCTTAAACAATGTTCTTTTGCTTTTAATGGACAATTTTACACTATGTTAGATGGTTTGGCTATGAGTAACCCACTAAGCCCCGTTCGAAGTGATATTTACATGCATTATTTTGAGGTTGAGTAGTTCCAAAAATTACAGTTTCAATTTTACATTAGATATGTTGACGACTGTTTTGTTCTAATGAGCCATAATCAGTTCCATAATGATGATGTTTTATCCGTTTTAAACGCTATAGATCCTCATATTCAATTCTCTTGTGAGAAAGAACAGGGTAATTGCATTCCCTTTCTTGATGTTCTAGTTTCTCGTACAGAATTCGGCTTTGAAAGTACCGTTTATCGCTAACCTTTTGCTGTCTCGTTACCTCCTCATCGACTTTCATCTCACCCTCCTAGTCAAAAATATGCTGCATTTAATTCTTTTGTTCAGCGTGCTATTAATCTTTGTTCTTCACCGGAACTTCTTAAAGCAGAACTCAACTATCTTAAAGCTGTGGCTCTTGATAGAAACCATCCTCATACTTTGATTGATTCCATTTTTAAAAAAACTTTCTAACAAATCCGAAGCAACTGTTGCTAAGAGAACTTTCATTAGAAAGAATTTGGTTATTTTGCCATTCTTTCCCTCTGTGAGTTATCAGGTTGCTAAGATTCTAAAACGTTTCAATTTCCAGGTGGTATTCTCCCCTACGAATAAACTATGTTTCCCATCTCTTAAAGATTCCATCCATCCTCTTAACAGTTGTGGTGTTTATAAAATTAATTGCAATTGCAAGCTCTCTTATATCGGACAAACGCCATGTGCTTTGAAATTCCGCTTAAAGGAACATCAGAATTATGTGAAAAAGCAACAATTGAATGAGTCCAGTATTGCGCAACATTGTTGGGAAAAGAATCATTCTTTCGATTTTAATTCTTTTCAAATTTTCCAAAAATGCCCCAATCCATCAGATCTTGATTTTTGGGAATACAGTCGACGCTCGATATAACGACCGTCTCCGTCCTACAGAAAACGGTCTTTATAACGAGTGGTCGCTATAAGAGGTAGAACATAGAGTATATTGGGATACAGTTGGTGGTTTTCTCACCGGTTGTTATATTAGGATGGTCTTTATAACGTGTGGTCCTTATAACGAGCGTCGACTGTACTTCCATATTTTGAAAAACAGTTCTGACTTAGTTAACGATCTCAATGCTATTCCTTATTTTTCTGCTGTTTGGCGTCCTTTTGTATTATTTTGCCTTTTCCCTTTCTAATTTATTCCTCTTAGTCTAAGATCCCATCGCAGTTTATCTACACTCATAGCGTACACTCATCACGTATATGTCAAATTAAAGCTGATATTTTTCTGAACGTGATGCACTATGTCCGCCCATGTAAAAGTGCCCAAAACCTATAGGCAGCCTGGCCTAAACAGGTCACATGAATGTAGTATTTCTACACTCATAGCATACACTATGACTCATATATAAAATTAAAGCTATTTTTTTTCTGAACGTGATGCATTAAGGCTGCCTATGTAAAAGTGGCCGCAACCTCTAGGCAGCCTGGCCTGAAGTTTAGGGTCCGAAATTTCAAATGGTTATAAAAGACGGAAAAATGGGTAGATTCTTTTGCTTTTCTTACTAAAATTATTCTTAATGTGAGTACTTTTTAGAAAAATAATTGATGAACTTAAATTTCAAAAAATGCCGATAGAAGGAGCTTTAGACTTTGTAGCTAAAAACAACTACTTTTTACCGTTTTTTTCGTATTTTCGTAATTGATTCAAAAAGTTTAAACTGTAACTTAAATTTTGAGCCCGAAATATGAACTAATTTCCAGTTTTTAGCAATATTCGGACCAAATGTTAAAAAATGTGTTTTTCCACTTTTTAACTTGTCCTTTCATGTAAAAAAGATTATTAAAATCATCTGGCGATACTAATAATGTGAAAATAAAATTAAATGCACACTTTCTGAGTTATAAAATACAAAATTTTAGGGTAAAAAAAATATTGGAATTTTTTTTTTTTTTTTTTCAGTTACGAAAGGGTTCATCTGATTTTATTTTAACATTATCAGGTGATTTTAATATTTTTTTTACATGAAAGGACTAGTTGAAAAGCAGAAAAACACAATTTTTGACGTTTGGTCCGTATATTGCTAAAAACCGGAAATTAGTTGATATTTTGGGCTCAAAATTTAAGTTAGAGTTTAAACTCTTTGAATCAATTACGAAAATACGAAAACAAACGGTAAAAAATAGTTGTTTTTAGCTACAAAGTCTAAAGCCCCCCCCCCCTATCGGCAATTTTTGAAATTTAAGTTCATAAATTTTTTTCGAAAAAGTACTCACATTAAGATTAATTTTAGTAAAAAAAAAAAGCAAAAGAATCGACAAATTTTTCCGTCTTTTATAACCCTTTGAAATTTTGGACCCTAAACTTCAGGCCAGGCTGCCTAGAGGTTGCGGCCACTTTTACATAGGCAGCCTTAGTGCACCACGTTTAGAATAAAATTAGCTTCAATTTGATATATGAGTCATGAGTATACGCTATGAGTGTAGAAATACTACATTCATGTGACCTGTTTAGGCCAGGCTGCCTATAGGTTTCAGGCACTTTTACATAGGCGGACATAGTGCATCACGTTCAGAAAAAAATCAGCTTTAATTTGACATATACGTCATGAGTGTACGCTATGAGTGTAGATAAATTGCAGTGGGATCTCAGACTATCTGATTTTGCTGGCATTTTTCCTATTTTCTACTTGTCTTTAATTTTCTTTTTTGTTTTTTTCATTTACCGATTCGCTTTCTTTCATTCTGCTCTTTTTTTGTTCTTGCGGTTAACAGTTTAGCTTGGTGTTTTTTATTATGTTAACCTTTTGGCTTATCGTGTCGTCAATCGAATTCTTTCTTTCCATTTCGTACCTGGTAGAAAGCTTCGGTTCAATCTTTTTTTTTCCATTGGATCTTTTTTTGGCTTAAAAAAAAATATATTGGTGTTCAGGTAATCCGCTATGTTTGCTTTTTAATCTGTTTGCTTCTGTTTCCGTTGCTTTTGTCGGATGTCTGTGTATCCATAAGCTCACAATTTTTTTGCATTGAAAAAGGCGTTCCTTGTAACGCTGAAACACGTGTCTGCAGTATCCCTGCTTATTTGTGCCTTCTTAACGTTGTAATTTTTTCTACAGTCCGATATTGTTTCTAATTATTTTGCATGTATGACATGTGCTGGCAAGGCAAAAGTATGTAAAGATCAATTCTATTTTGATGATGTTTTTTGAATTTTTTTTTTTTTTTTTTTTAGGGGTTTACATTTTTTCATTAAAATACTTGTCCTACTTTTTCCTACTTTTTGTAAAAGTGTCCTACTTTTTTGTGAAAATGTCCTACTTTTCCTACTTTTTGACCGTTTAAAAGCGCAATGACCCTTGAAAAAAGTTTATTCAATTCAGACGGTTCACTTAAAAGTTATTAGGTGGAGAAAGGTTTAGAAATCTTGAACGGTTCAATATTGAACGAAAAAATGTTCACATTGAAAATTTAAATACGGTAATGAAGTATCCTTGCCGAGATCTTTCGAACAAAAAAAAGTTTTTTTAAATCGAACTGTTCACTCAAAAGTTATTAGGGGTGAGAGCTTGTTTGAACGGTTCAACGTTGAACGAAAAATCGTTCAAATCGAAAATGTAGATACGGAAATGAAGTATTCTTGATGAGATCTTTCGAACAAAAAAAAAAGTTTATTCAATTCGGACGGTTCACTTAAAAGTTATTAGGTGGGGAAAGGTTGCTTGAACGGTTCAATGTTGAACCAAAAATGTTCAAATTTAAAATTTAAATACGGTAATAAAGTATCCTTGCCGAGATGCTTCGAAAAAAATAAAATTGTTTAAATCGGACTGTTCTCTCAAAAGTTATTAGGGGTGACAGCTTGTTTGAACGGTTCAATGTTGAACGAAAAATTGTTCAAATCGAAAATGTAGATACGGGAATGAAGTATCCTTGAAAAGATCTTTCGAACAAAAAAAAGTTTGTTCAAATCGGACTGTTCATTCAAAAGTTAGTATCGCGGGACCGGTTGTTTGAACGGCTCAAAATTGAACCAAAAATTGTTCAAATCAAAAAATCAAATATGGGAATGAGCTGTACTCGCCGAGATCTTTCCAACAAAAAAAGTTTGTCCAAATCGGAATGTTTATTCAAAAGTTATTAGGGGGGACAGACAGACCGACCGACCGACCGACCGACAGACCGACACACAAATTCCCCATCTCAATACCCTACTTTCAAATTTTTAATTTTTCGATATTAATTTTACCTCTTTATTTTTTTAACTTGGCGATATTTTTTGGACAAGGCGATATTTTTTAGATGCATTAAGCTACTTTTAATACTTTTTTCGTCTTTCTTTTATTTTTAACGGGAAAGTAGGCTAAAAAAGGAGGACATTTTTCAAAATAAGAGGGAATTTGCAACTGTGCCTTAGTTATTCAATATATATTTGCAATACAGTACTCTCATTTGCGATCTGGTGACTTTTTTTAAAAATATTTTCACATATAATTTAATCTTATGTTTATGCTTTACACTTTAATACTGATAATTTTTTTAATCATTAAGCATATAAAAGAAAAAGTGATGTATTTACGGATTTTTAAAACATTCCCAAGTAGCACACTTCGTTTTTTAAAGGTTGTAAAATGGTTATTAACGTTGTGACAACGGATTAAAAACGTTTATAAAACGTTTAAACGCTTTTTGTGCTACCTGGGTTGCTTATGAACAAGCCTATGATTTATTTTTAAGCATTTATTGAAATTATTCAAAGCACAAAAAGATAATTTACTTTTGTATTAATGTTTATTATTTTAATTTCATGTTTTTAGTGCCAATAATAGCACTTCAAAAAACTGTGACATAAAATCTATATCTATAAAAATGAGTGAATGCTTGTATGTTTGTATACTTGTTCTCTATACAAATCCACAGTTTGCGTCAGATTTTCATCAAACGTGACACAGAGGTTCCTTGATGCCCTAGAATTCTCATTGGCGGGGTCTTGAAATTTTAAAAAATCTAAAAAGCTCAAATTCAAGTTTTTTGTTAAAAAATGACCCTTTTATAAGAATCTAGCCTATTATTAGGCCTATTTTTTTAATCGACATGAGCCTTTAGGTTACAAATTGATAAAATTTATGGTATTTAAATATCAGCATTTTCCAACAAAGATTAAAATTAAAACAATGAATTTTCATTTCAAGGCTCACCTATTTCATTTTAGCATGAAATAAGTCAAAAACAATTATAATTCATGTTCTCATTTGGCACAAAATATGTATGATACAGAAAATTTTTTTCTTATCCTCCTATCTATCAGAGGAATTATGCAAAAACATGAATTAAAAGCCTTATACATGTTTCGCTTTTAGCTGGTGCTATTTTATACAAATAAGAATAGAATTCTTCCAAATTTTTTTTTCTTTTCTGAATGCTATGTTGTATTAATACGCACCCGGGCAACGCCGGGTATAAAGCTAGTATTATTATAAAATGGTCTCACACACACGCAAAATAAATAAATAAATCTTCAAGTTAAGATTACACATTAGTTACAATCATCTCTATAAAATTAGTGGATCAAAAATCATAATTCTTCAGCTATGACACTGCTGTCGCGAATGAGCATTATATATGTTATATACATTATATATATACTGCCCCGCGATGAAAAACGCATTTTATGATTTGCACAACACTTATCAATCTTGCTCTCATTGAAACAATAATTTTATCCACGCATTTAGGGGCTCCCCGAACTAAAATTTTTGGGAGGGAGAAAATCATCAATTTGCCGAATGAAGTTCCGATTTTTTTAAATGAAAACTGAATGATATTATTTTACCGAATGATACAATACAAGCACGCACACATGTCGTACCTGCATAACATTTAGTGAGAAAAAACATTAGGCATCTTTTGTAAAAAAAATTCTAAAAACTAAAAAGAACAGGTAATCTCAATATTGTAATATTGCCTTCAAATTGCCGTATCGTCAGCAAAATGTGCGCGAAATTTATAGGAAGGTCACAATGACCTCCCATCGGGGCGCTCCTGCATGCATTAGGTATGAAAAATGTTAAATCTTATAAGAATATCATTTGAGAATTTTATAATTCTAATACTAATTACATTAAAACAATTTATAAATTGCATATATTTATATTTTTCCTGATAGTAATTTTTACCAGAATAAATAGATGGTTAATTTGACAAAATGCTATAAAAATATTACTAACTGTGCAATATTGTGTAATATTTTTAAGAAAGTACTTTTACATGTTTCATTTTTCTTCCACTCAACTGATAAGGTATAAAACTAGCACACTAAAACTTGACACCTCCCCCTTTCAAAACTTTTGGATCCTCCTCTGTCTATAAATATTTCTCACAAATCTGTAATCGTGTAATCAAAATCGTAATCGGCAGATAATAATCGTAATCGATTACATTTTTTTGCGTAATCTAATCGTTGCTGTAATCGTAATAGCGATTTGGCAGAGGGTTGTAATCGTAATCGTAATTGTAATTTCCAATTTTTCACGCTCGTAATCGTAATCGTAATCGATTACATTTTCTCGTAATTGACTCCAAGCCTGGTTTTTACAAATCTGCAACAACACATTCTCGACGAAAATTGGTTGTGTGAAAGAACTATACTGGCACCAAAAAATGAGACTGTTGCGAAAATTAATAAAAAAATCTTGGACAAAATAAAAAGCGAAACATTAACGTATAGCTCCATCGACACAGTCATGTCATCCGATGACACAACCAGCTATCCTGTGGAGTTCCTAAACTCTTTGGAGTTATCAGGGGTGCCATCACATAAATTGGAATTAAAAGTCGGTGTACCCGTTTTGTTGATGCGTAATTTAGACGCACCAAGATTATGCAACGGTACAAGGTTGCGAGTCACAGAACTAGGAAGGCATATTGTGAAGGCCAAAATCTTAACTGGAGAATCCAAAGGAGACAATGTTCTTATACCACGTATCCCAATCATACCTAATAACTTACCATTTAATTTTAAACGTTTGCAGTTCCCATTAAAAGTTGCATTTTCAATGACAATCAATAAATCACAGGGACAAACCTTAAAAGTAGCCGGTTTACATTTGGGCACGCCATGTTTTTCCCACGGCCAGCTATACGTGGCTTGCTCACGCGTTTCGAAATCGCAAAATCTACATATTTATGCTGAACAAAAAAAATCGGTTAACATAGTTTATAGGAGTATACTGCAGTAACTACTTATATAGCACCAACTGGCACCCCAATTGGGATATGTGGTATAAAAAAATTGTATGCCTTGGTTTCCCAGTCAAGATCGGGATTGATTGGAAGTCATACTGATTAATTTTCTTTGTCTTAGTTTTTTATTTGTACTATTTTTGTAAGTTGCATCATTCGATCTCTTACACTAAATTCAAATTAAAATTGTTAGTTTTCTTCTCAATATTTCTTTCTTTTTGAACTGTGTTCCTTTGATTAATAAATCGAAAATGGCAAATCCATGCGCAGACTCCCCCCCCCCCCCTCTTTTTATGCACGAGCACAGCCGTGCGGGTACAGCTAGTAAATAATATTTTTAAAAAAATAAATAAATAATATTTAAAAGAAAATAATAACACAGGTCTGCGATGAAAAAATTGTTGAATATTTAACTAGCAGTTCCAACAGTATTTTATGTGCTGGTTAAGGAATAAATAATGAAAAAATACCATCACCCTCAGATAAGTCACAAATGTCTTTTCACTTTAACCCGAATTCTAAAGGGAAGGATCTAATTTCATCCAAAATTCGGACACCGCGCGAGGAACTACTTCCTTTGCTTGGTCTCAGCATATTTCTTCATAGTCAAGATAAGAAAGGTTGCAGTCGAGTATAGCCATTTTCTTTCGCAGCTGTTTGGGGGCATCTGCGTCATCTTGATGATCCCCTAATGGCACCCCGGTCTGGCTGACGCTGGGTCTGGCGTATCCGATCTTCCTGGTGAACTCTTCAGCGGCGCTGCTCTTCACTTCGGTCAGCCTCTTTTGCTACCTCACTAGACCTTCTCTTCACCTCTTTTGCTACCGACTTCAAAACTTATGTTTAAAAGTAGTTTCGATGGTGTTCAAAGAAAAAAATTATTTTTTCTTTTTAGAGCAATTTCCAACTGAAGTCGGTTCTATAGTTTTTCCAAAAATATTTTATTTCGTTCTACGACTTGAACCTTCTGCAAGTTCCACATTAACAACATAATTCAATTCAAATGCTGTAGTCGTGCGTTGTCAACTATAGAAAGCAAGCATTTAAACTTGATACACAAGCAAACATATTAGTTTGATCTATATATATACCAGAATGGTAAATTAGGTTATAATGTTATTCTATCAAATTGTTTTTCTGTAGTTGACAACACACGACTACAGCATTTGAATTGAATTATGTTGTTATTATGGAACTTGCAGAGGGTTCAAGTCGTAGAACTAAATAAACAGGTATAGCTAAGATATCAAACGTCTTGTTTTATTTAATAAGACGTTGATATTAAATAGCATCTACCTTGTTTCTTACCTTTCAGTGCTTTTTTTGTAGTCGGGTTATAGTTTTTTAAACATGTTATTATTCAATGCCGATGTTTTATTAATGGAACCTAAAATATCCTTAAAAAATGTGAATACATTTACAGTGATGATGAAAACATCAGTATTAATCAGGTATTGCAACATATATCACGTTGAAAGGGAGTTTCCTCCCTTTTGTCTTTGACAGTCGACTTATGGGTCATTCCGACGAAAATGGTACAAATCATGCCTGAAACTCTTTACTTAAAATCAGACTTCCACCTTTATGGTGCTCATTAAAACGGATGTGCCTGTTATACCTAAAATTGGGTAGATCGGATGTCGAGTTACCGAGGTTGCACCGCATACCAATATATGCTAATACCTCTTACTGTTTTTAGCACCTTAATAACAACAATATTTTGATGCATCTGAATTTATCAAATACAATATTCAGTGAGTCGTTTACCATGTTTCAGCAATAGACCCCTATTCACGTTTTGGCAACGGTTCATTTAACTTTTGCGGTTATTTACATCCAGTTTCCAGTGTTAGTAGTGCTAAATAAATTAGCTTTATTTAATAATAACTGGCATTTATAAATATAATGAACATGCGTAAGGTCTCTATTGGCTTTGGATCGCTGGAAAATCTTGAGAAAAGTGTTGAAGAAGGAAAACAATGTGACTCTTTACCTATTTTCCTATGATGAGTTAACAGACTTTAAATCAGTAAAATACATGCATTAAGAGAATGTTTCATTCCAAATGAGTCATTCTTCATTCTGTTTTATCATTCCTAAGTAAACACTTCAAAAAGACTTATTGTTTGAATAGAAATAAGAGTTTTTTCTCTGCAAAAATACGCGTGTTAATAGACGCCAGAGAACCGGATTTTTATCTACTAGGCTCAGTTAGAGCCGCTATATAGATCTTTTATGGACAGGAATTCAAGTGAAACACGGACGATCGCAACTCAGCAATGCAATCGCAAATTTCCAAATTTGGATTCAAGTGAAACGTTACAATCGTCACGAGATGGCTATTCTATCGTAATTCGACTTCCAGTAGCGATTGCAATTGCAATCGCCTCGAAGGGATTGTAATGGTGTTTCATTTGAATTCGGCCCATAGTCTCTATAATGGCTTTAGGGCCGAATTCAAGTGAAACACCATTTCATTTCATTTCACACCTCCAGGGTCCTACCACAGCTTCGTGGTTTAACCGGGATAGGGCCCTGAAGGGCGCTCTGTTCTTAATTTTGAACCAGAACCTAGGGTCGAGCAAACCCTAGGCCCAGCACCCCCAGAGGTATCGTTTCACTTGAAGGACTTTGTGATCACGACATTTTTAACGCCTCCCAGCCACCATTAATCAAGGCGGTGGATCTTTGATCGGCTGGGATCGAACCCGGGTCCCTCCGGACACGAGTCCGATGCCTTACCGATCGGGCCACCACGGCCCCTGTGAAACACCATTGCAATCGCTTCGAGTTTCGAGGCGATCGCAATAGACCAAAATTGCAATCACTACTGGAAGTCGAATTACGATAGAATCGCATTACGTTCCACTTAAATCCAAATTTGGGAATTTGCGATTGCATTGGTGAGTTGCGATTGTCCGTGTTTCACTTGAATTCCGTACTTAGGCAGGAATTTAAGTGAAACACGGACGATCGCAACTCATTAATGCAATCGCAAATTCCCAAATTTTAATTCAAGTGAAACGTTACAATCGCTATGAAATGCGATTCTATCGTTATTCGACTTCCAGTAGAGATTGCAGTTTGGTCTAGTGAGTGCGATCGCCTCGAAGCGATTGCAATGGTATTTCACTTGAATTCGGCCCTGAGGCAGGAATTCAAGTAAAACACGGACGATCGTAACAAACCAATGCAATCGCAAATTCCCAAATTTTGATTCAAGTGAAACGTTACAATTGCTACGAGATGCGATTCTATCGTTATTTGACTTTCAGTAGCAATTGCAATTTTAGTCTAGTGCGATCGCCTCTAAGCAATAGCAATGGTGTTTCACCGCAATGACGTCACTTTAATAGTGTCCCCCGACGAGATTTGGGATCAGCTGTTTAACTATTTGCAAACTCCAGTTTGGCAACACACGCGGTAATGTTGGTATGTTCGTTAACAAAATGGTTGACATAGGAACGCCAAGTCGTCACGAGAAAAGTCTTGGTTTATTAACCACGAAATTTGTCTCTTTGCTGCAGGAAGCGAAAGATGGGGTCCTAGATCTGAAAGTGGTAAGCTTTCCTTTTTTGCAAAAATCTTGATTATTTTGAAAATTTTAAATAAACGTTACATGTCGTTGAAGAGACCATAATGGCGCCAGTTTAAATGTCGCTTAAATATACCGCTGTTTCGTTGCATGATGTGTGTGTTGTCTGAGGAAGATCTAAAGCTTTTTCGATTTTCATACATTTATTTTCATCTTTCAAAATTTTATATTGCCGTCTCAACTGTCATCTAATTAATGTGTTTTACTGTCGTGACTGTCATTCTAATAATCAGTCTTCTGCGCACATTGTTTACAAACATGATTGTTCGAAAAGAGTAGCAATCCACGTTTTCAAAAGTTTAAGTAGACGATTTTCCTTCCTTTGGATTTAATATCATTGTTTTTCTCACAATCACTCATTATTTTTAGGTTTAAACATTTTTTTTCATATTGTCAGTTCCTAAAAATTGAAACGTCGAAGTTCCTGAGAAGTGATGGAACGGTTACATTCTGCACATATTTAGCTTTCTCCATTAAATTAAAAACTTTCCAACGAATTTACTGTCCGTAATAATAATTTATGGTGATGTATTATAATTTCGAAATTACAATTCATGTAAATGTTTTGTTTGGATTATACTAATTGACAAAATTACATTTGTCAAAACCAGACCCATCGTTTAAAATTTTTCCTGTGTGTGTGGGGAGAGAAAGAGTAGGTAATGTAAATTGCTAAATTATAGCAAAAACCACTTCCACTTTGGTTCATACTTTGTTTTTCTGAAGTCAGGGGGAGGGGCAATTGACCCCTCCCCCTTATCGCCCAAATGATGGGCCTGGTTAAAACCCCATTCATTTTTCATTTATGGTTCAGTCAACTGTTTTAAAAGTATGAAGAGCGTTTCATTTCAATATTAAAGAGTAAGTTTAATGCATAATTATTTTTTTTTTTTGGATTTTCAAAGTTGCCACTGTGTTCCTTTCCAAATCTGAATTCTAAGCTACTCCATCTTACTGTAAATTGAATGGCCTTCTAAAGTTTGAGGGTAATTTTGAAGAAATATTACAACAATTTTTTCTGTTTAGTAACACATGTAGAGCTAATTATATTAAATTAATTTTTTCCACATTTTTTTTTCACTTGAAATATTGAGTACTCTGAGGAGAAATAAGTTTGGAATTTTTATGACGAATTAAAAAAAAATAGCTACTGTAATTCTCATTCAATTTTCAAAAAATATTTCCATTTCTAGTTACAACCATGAAAAAAAAATTTTGCGAAATAAATTTTTAATTTAACTGTGAGGCATTAGGCTTGTCATTTCGAATGTTCCATTTTATCAAGATTCTACAGTAATTGTTTAATTAACCTACCATATTAGCTGCATGCTGCAAAATTTAAAGGTTACCAGATTTTTAACAATTCTTGCTTGATCCATTGTTGAAAAAAATAATTTAGTATCAAAGCAAAATACATATTCAACTAAAAATTATTAGTTTTATACTGGATTTATAAGCACAGAAGTCTTATCTGCACTTTTAATCAAAATTAAATTTTTGTCACCAGGTAATTCTTTGTAACAGATAACACCGAAATACATTGAGTGCTTCGAAATCATTTGCAAATAAAAAATATTTTTATAAAATCTGACAAAGTAGCATCTGAATTAAATGTATTGAGGCATAAAACTTTAAAAAGTGATTTCATATTTTGAGCTCAGCTGCAGATACCACTTTTGTGCTTAGCACCCAGTGTAGATCATTTCTACTCAAATTAATAAATGGTTTACTTTTGTTAATATATTAATAAATGATCAAACCACATCTATTTTTTTTTATCTCAGGAACCTGAAGTGTGTTGGTCTGTTTTTGAAAAATTGGTTTCTTTCGGGATTTATTATAATTTTGCTTTGCAGTTGAAACTGGGGGGGGGGGGGGTTTGCTGCAAAATGAACCTTAAATTATCTGGCATGCCAGAAAGTTCAAATGTTTCAGCATGGTCAACATTGGTTTTTTCTGACATGCCGACTATCTAAGTTCATAACGGTAAATATGGAACGCTTTTTGGCATTTCAGTTGTATATCAAAGCCTCCTTCATCTTGATTTTTTCAATGTCCTGCAAATTTTAAGATCATATGCTTTTTCTTTTATAGACATGTTTTAACTGTTGAAAATTATGTTTTTAGGCAGCTGATACACTTGCAGTTCGACAGAAAAGAAGAATTTACGATATTACAAATGTTTTGGAAGGAATTGGTTTGATAGAGAAAAAATCAAAAAATAGCATTCAGTGGAAGTAAGTATACCTTTAGTATGTTTTAATGATATGAATTTTGTGTAAATGATGCAGTTTGCTTTCACTACTATTGTTTTTTCTTCTAGACTTAATTTGTTATGAAAATTATTTTTTTTAAATAACCATATTTTTACAAGCTTATTGTCTCACAAAGCAATTTTTTTCTTTTTTTTTCCATACTGAAGAAGTAGTAAAAGGTTTTGTTGACTATTTCAAAGCATATTTAGAAATGCTATCCCAGAATTTGCATGGGTTCTTTAAAGCTCCAAATATGAGTGACTTGTTACATAGAGTTAAAACAGCTGCATCAATGTCTTAAAACCGAATTTTTTGTCATGATTACCAATTTCAAGTTGTGCTGAAAAGAAATTGATATTTTGGAGGAAAAAAATTCAAACAAAAGTTTATTTATTTATTTATTTATTTTTTTGAATAGAAGTTCTTTAGCATCTGAAGTTTCTAAAATTTTGAATAAAAAAATTGAAAAAAAAAAAAAAATATATATTGAAATAAAAGAAATTCAATAAGAAAAACATTCTATTAACTCCTTGATTATTAGTACATTAATCACTATCTTAAATGTTGATTTTTGACGTTTTATTTATTATGCGAAAAGTTCAGTTTTTTCTTCATCAAGCATTTTTTGCTCATGATCCTGGATCGTTGACCCCTTATTTGTATCTCGTGGACCCCCAAATTTTTCTTTCATTCATATGGACCCCTTGCAAACTACGGGGGACCCCTGGGGGTCCCTGTGGACCACTTTGGGAACCCCTGATGTAAAAGAAAAGAGGGTGAAAAACGGCAATAATTTTGTTTGAAAACTCAAATTTTGCTGAAAATTATTGTTTTTGAAGCATTTAAAAAAACAGTAAATAAACTGTTTCCAGTAATGGAAAATTTGCAGGAAAACAATGCACTTGAAATTATCTTTGTTATTTAAAACTCAACTCATAACAAGAATAAAGAATTGTGAAGAAACATCGGTAACGCACACATCAGTTTCGTAACAAATATCTTCTACTTTGCCGCTGCCGATGTGACAAATTTCCCGCAATATGATAGCTGAATATCCCTAATTAAAGATTCGAAAATAAAAACACCTTATTATGTCCATGACAATAGGTTTTTTCTATTATGCAAAAATAAATTGAAAAATTACTTTATTTTGTCTTAATTTTCGCTGCTGACACTTCATTTGGTAGAAACAGAAAAGTCAAGATTGAAAAAATCTTACTTGTAATTTAATGCAGCCGAATTTAAAATTTTCTATTGGAACTGAAACATCACATATCAGGGTTCGTACGGGTCCTTGAAAGTCCTTATAAGTCCTTATTTTTTATTTTGTCTTAAAAGTGCTTAAAAGTCCTTATTTTCATGTCCCAAGTCCTTGAAAGTCCTTATTTTCACTCTACCCTTATTTCAAAAAATCAGATTGCCGTTTTTCGATTAGAGCGATTTCTACACTGCAGGGTTGCAAGTGTGATATTTCCGCTTCGACCGCACTTCGTTCCGAGAACTGTATTCAGAATTAGGAAAGGCCGGGGGGGGGGAGCGGCAGCTCCGCTAATGTTCTAGGAATCCATATCCATCGATGCAGGTGCCAAATCAGGGACACAATTGGTCAAACTTAAAGGACTTGGAAAATGTAAAAATTTAAAGCAAAGAATGAAACAAAACAAGTAAAACGAAAAGCATTAGAGGAGGAAGTAATTTTTTTTAAAAAGAAGAAAATGTTTCTTCAAAAGGACATAATGGAGCCAAATGCAAAAGCTGATCAGTTGGCTGATGAGGCTGAAAAAACAAAGGACATTAACTTGTTTATGCAATCACATGAACTAAGAAAAACACTTAAGTGAAAAAGAAATTGAAATAAGTTCTTTGGATATAAAATTATCAGAGAAAAGTTTGGAATTAATAGATATGTAATGTGATTTTCAGTTTCAGATTTTTCTTTGTTTTGTTATTGCGGGAAATTTTTAGGATTTTTTTTTTTTTTTTGTTATATTTTTAATCTATCTTTTATGTTCTGTACTGTGCATCATCCTCTAATTGAATTTGGAAATTTTGAAAATGTATGGGCCAATTTATTAACAGGGCTCGCATTCCCCCTAAAATTCCTAAATTTCCTAAAAAATTTCAGACCTCCTAAAATTCCTAAAATTGTACTAAAATTTTGTGGCATTCCTAAAAAAATTAGAAAATTTACAGGAGCTCTTTTGGGGAGTTTAAAATACCTTTATGAAAGTATTTTATAGCCAAAAGCGAACTTTTCCCTAGGTATTTATTGTGATAAATTGATATTTTACAAAATATTTCGTTTAAAACGCATTCTTCGCACTATAAAATTCTTCCCCTAAAAACGAACTATTTAATCTTTAAACAGCTGTTTCACCACTCTACCAGGATGAAACATAACCTGCCTGTGAAATTTTTCGACTTTGAGCTGTTTCTTACGCGCCTAAGCTCGATTATTTGCGAATTTTGCAATCTGTTTGCATCGGCTTCTATAAAACTCGCTCATTTTAGTTTACTGTGTAAATTCACCGCTTGGACATCGATAATTTTATTCTTGCCATTAGTTTGAACCTTGTTTAGTTTTCTTTTGTCAAAAGATTATTTGTATGCTCGTCAATCAATGTCAACTCATTAAAAAATGTCATTCCTGTTACATCTGAATCAGTTCAAACCATGAGCATTTTTAAAAAGTAGCATTAATTTCTATCAAACTTTGTTTTTGGCTCAAAAATTTTTTTGAAAAAGTAAATAGATTTAAAATGTTGATAAGGATGTTTGGGACAGCATTAGAATTCAGGAATCAGGGAATCCAATAGATCTAGTAAACTTAGTCAACTGTTATAAAAAGATGTGACTTGTACTAAGCCAATGGATTCCTTTTCCTTACTTTCATTTTCTATTCAAAATCAGGGTTATTATGTCAATTATAATTATTAATTATTCCTACAGTTCTTTAAAATTTTTCCACAACAGTTTTTTTTTCACCATTTGCATACTTTTTCTGCTTTTAAAAATGCATTAACTTATCACGTGCTATTTATTGAGAGTTTAAGGTAGCATGCATAAAATTGTAGCCTCAGCTTGATTTGATATTCAGAAATGTTTACACTACTTCAAATGTCACAATACTCTGAGGGAAAGGGAGAGGCAGAGTTGAAAAGCAAAAGTATAGGCTTTTGACAATTCATAGATATTAAACCACTGGTTTCAAATCAAAAGATTGTTGTAGGTCTGAAGAACTTATGCATATTAAACCTTTCTGGTAATTAAGAAACTGACGAAAATTATTAACAAGCAGGGTGTTTTTTTTTCTTTGGATAATCTTAAAACTTTGAAATTCCAAGTGCATTTAGCACAGCTAATAGAATTTATAAATCTATGACATGATATATGCAGAACATTTTACACAAGATTTTTTAAAGTTGTTCGGCAATGGAAAAGCAATTGCTTTTAGTTTTTTCAATCAATTGTTTTTAGTTTAGTTAGTTTCGAAAACATGGGGGGAAAAGAAAATTGCGAACTAAAAATTGTTTGGTGATGCAAAATGGTTTTCGATTCGTAACATTGAACATAATAGGCCACACGAGTTAACTTCACGAACTGTTTTCTAGGCACTGCTATTTTACTGGATAAAAAGAAAAATGAAAAAGAAAAAACTTGAAAACAAATTTATTGGAAAAAGCAAAAAAGAAAAAGTAAATTTGCAAATTTGTTGAAATAACAAAAATATTAATGAATTTAAAGAATGAATATTATATCTGGGTCTAGTGAAATAGTGTTTAAAAACAGCTGTAGAAAACTGCTGCAGTTAAAACATTATGGAGGTAATTGTTGAACAGAATTAATATGTGTAGAAGCGGGTCAACTGGGAAAACTCAGACATGCCTATCTTTTAAAGGGAAAATTTTGAAAACGCGTATGCACGTTAAGTACAGTCTAGTTTTTGAACATGTTATATAACATTAGAACATTATTTCTTTTTAAGTATTTGAAGATTGTAATTTATGCTATCATAAATGAAATGCATTTTCAGTTTGGTTTGTCGGGTACCACTATTAGGGACTTATTTGTAGTCAAACAAAATCGTAAGTTACCCCTAAAATTTTCCTAAAATTTTGTCAAAATGTTCCTAAAATTCCCCTAAAATTTTTCAAAAGTCTACTGCTAGCCCTGTATTAATTATTTTGAGGTCCTTATTTTTTGGATTTTTTAGTCCTTGAAAGTCCTTAAAAGTCCTTGAATTTTTTTTTAAAGAAGTGTGTACGAACCCTGCATATTAGAGCTTCACCCAGCGTGATTTTTTGGCGCCAAGAAATGTTTTGTCTAGATTTTATCATTCCGGAAGTCTGCTCACTTGTCATGTTATGAAAACTTGTGACAAGCTGAAATTGTTTTTTTTTTATTGATTTAAATTCAATCTATGACAAGAGTTAATCATCATAGATGAACATAAAACACTTTATTTCCTTTTGTATTTATTTCTGCTGTGATGTTTTATAATCTACAGAATTTTTTTGAAACTTGTGATTTGAATGTGTGATGCGCTGCCGACATGACATTGAGGCAATAAAAAGAGTTCTATTGTCACAAATTAAAGTAAAAACCTGAAAATTTTGTCATGGATTGTATGTGCAACGCAGTTTACTGTATGAAAAAAGAAAAATTTTTGGTTTTTATTTGGAAGTGCTTGAGAAATTCATTTGTGACTTAAATTGCACTTTTCCCCCATACACAGTAAAATGCATTGCGTTGCAGACTCTACAAAATGTACCACTTAACTTTTGCCATAACACTTTTTTATTTAAATTTGTTTTACAAGGAAAAAATAATGAATGATTTTTGATTTACATTTGTTTCACAAGAAAAAAAAATGAAGTCTTTCAATAAGGGAAGATATACTGTCTGTTATTTTTTTACTGTAAGCAAAAATTCTACCAGAGTCATTGGGTGCTGGATCTCCTAGAAGTTTCCTTAAGTATCCTGTCGCAGGAATTGTTTCCTTTTCTATCTTTTTTAATGGTTTGAATTTGTTGTTACCTACCGGCTGAAACACAAATTTAACTTCAATAGATTTCTTTAAATCTTCATTAACTATTTTTCTTGCCCACCATTGCTCATTAAATAGGACAGCAATAGAACCTTTTTGAAGAGACTGCTTGTGATATCCTAAAGGAATTTTATCTTTAATTCAGCTCCTCATATAGTAAAGAGATATCAACTTGTTTCGAGTTAGCACACATATGTGGAGTGCATATTCAGGGGTCAATCCAGGATATTTAACCAAGGTCCTTTTTGAGTAACTGAATTTTATGAAGGGTCCTTTAATGGACCTAATTTCTCCCTAGATTGACCCCTGATATCACTTTTTGTACATAAATTCCAAAGTGGTACATTTTCCTAGTGTGCGGAATGCCCTCACATAGGTTATATCTCTGCTCGACATTCTGCCCCCAAAAAAACTATAATGATAAATAAAAGCAAAAAGAAAGTGAAAACAAACATTTAAATAAATGAATAACTAAAGTTAAGTGTAGAGTCCAGCACCCTTTTAAACTGCCATTAATATGATTTTTTAGATTTATATGCAATTTTTTTGCATTATGTTGAATGATGAATAAAATTAGAAAATAAAAATATTTATTGAAGTGTGTTTAGAGCCACAAAAACAAAACTTTTTTATGTTTTTTTGTGCTTGACTCTACAGGTACATATTTCTGAATTCCTAACACAGACAAAATTTTATATTTGAAACTGAAAAGTATGTAAGTGACTAAATACTCTTTCTATTTTCCCATTTCAAGCAAAAAATTGATTGTGAAATGGTTCATTTATCATATATGGAAAATTTTATTAAATTTTGAGCTGTAGAGTCCGCAACGACTTTTACCAATTTTCAGATTAAATACTGAATATCTCTATAAATATCCAAACAAATTCAAAACAATCAACATATTCTCATAATTTAAACATTTAACTTCAGATATCTATTGCAAAAAATTATACCCAATGAGTTTTGTTACGAACACTTTTTGGACAAAATACAGTGAAATGGCCCTGTACTGGATCACTGTGTAATCTCCTGTTTGAATACTTAAAATAATGCTTTAAAAAAAAAAAACTTTTTGGTTATTTCGTCAGAAGTTTTATATTTCTTCCATCACTGAGCTTTTTTTTTTTTTTTTCAAATAAAAAATGTAGATTTAATTATTATGAATGGGTTTTTGGTTACTTATTATTTGAATAAAGAAAAATATATATATAATTTCAGGGGTGCTGGGCCAGGATGCAATACTCGAGAAATATCAGATCGATTGATAGTTTTGAAGAGAGAATTAGATTTCCTCGAACAAAAAGAAAAAGAACTGGATCTTCATCAGCAATGGATTATGCAGAGCATATGCAACATAAGAGAAGATCCGGAGAATGCCGAGCTGTCATATGTTTTATATGATGATATATGCAATGGCTATGGTGAAAGCACAATGATAGCAGTTGAAGCACCTTTAGGAACTCAGCTGTCAGTTTCTACAGCAGAACAGGTTTGTTTTACACTAGTTGCTGTCAATCAGGCCTGAAATTGAGATTTTTAGTTTGTTGCCAGTAGACTTTTTATATTACAGTGCGTTCCAGATTATCTTTAATTAGGTGGCATGAGTTTGAGGGGTAATGAAAATAGTAATTTACCTACACAAAAAGCAAGTACTTAAGAGCAATTGTATTGTGCATAAATTGTGATTCCAACAGTGAAAATATATACAGTACATGCATTAAAATTCGTCATTTTTTCCATATTAAAGTATAAAAGCAATAAACAAAAAGTGTACTTATAATAACATCCCATTAAGCTAATGTACAGCAAAAACGCCAAACTTTAAATTCAAGATTTTTTTATAAAATCAGTCATTTGTTTTTTGTTCTTAGTTCCGGAAAACGTTTTCTTTATTCTTAACCCATTAATGCCTGACATTTTTTTCCAAAAATATTTTGTATATTGGTTACAAATAGTGTTTAATCGATAGGGAAAATAGTTTTAAAAATATCGTGTCAAAAATAATATTTTATGAAAATAAGAAAAATCGTCACTAAAAAGGGACGCTAGTCACAAGAGGGTACATACTTTTTTTACTAAAATTTTTTTCTGCCTACGATATAATATTTAAAAAGACCTTTTAAAATAAAAAATAATAGCAGCAATTAGCATAAACTGGGAGCAGGGAATGATTTTAAAAACTTAGCTTTTTGTTCTTGAGATTGTGAAAGATGTAATTTTTGATAAAGATCATAATAAAATGGCTACAGAACACACTTTACAATGGTTATGTGTTGCAATCTGTTGATAATGAATTAAAACAATACCGAAGTAATAATGGTAAAAAAAAAAGATTCAAAAATTGTCACATGTCACCTTTATCCATTTGCCTCCGCAATTGCATAAATAATTGCACCAAAATCAAACTAAATAAATGAACAAGGAACTGATCAAAATTTACCTTATATGTGGTCAATTCCATACAGATTAAACTTTGAATTCTGCAGGATAATGATTCTCGATTAAAGCTGCATTTAAAAGCTGTTTCCAAATTGCCCTTTTTTTTTTTTTTTTTTGTATCTTAAAACCTGAGAAATTATAATGTTTCTAAAAAAATTTTTTCTGTGTCGTTTTTTTAGAATGATGAATCTGAAAACCCAGCCAACAAATTTCAGTTACACATGGCATCATCAACTGGTCCTATTAATGTGCTATTGGTGAATAAAGATGCAAATACAAATGCAACTCTCACCAATATAGCATCACAAGTAAGTTACATGATATCTTGAAATGTTTTATACACTGCCATGATTGTTTTAACCAGGGTTGGGGTTTTGGACGTCCAAAACTGGTTTTGGACAGGACAGGTGGGTTTTACTGTCCAAAAGTGTCTTAAACTGTCCAAAAGTGTCTTAAACTGTCCAAAAGTGTCTTAAACTGTCCAAAAGTGTCTTAAACTGTCTAAAGCATGGCAAAAGGGTTTTAAGCTGACAAATTTCTATTAGCTGTAATATTGATAGTGTTAATTAGCTGTAATTAATTAAAATTTGACAATATTTAATTATATTAGTAATTTTAATATACGTTAAAAAAATGAACAATTTACTCATTTACAATTTACCACATCATAAATATTTCATAAAATAGGAATTGGTAGTACTGTCAAAAAAACTCTTGAAGCAGATAATTTCAGCTCCATCTGTAACTCAAAATGTGTAAAACTGAAGTCATTTGTGGTTTCTTTACAATAATGTTTTCAGTGATGTTCAAATAATTTTTTTAACCTTAGATTTAAGAATAATAAACTGATAATAAAATGTTTTTCACTACTCAAGAAATTTTTTTTTATTTTTAATTTTTGTTTTTAATACTGTGTATTTTGTTTCTAACAATGTATATATGAAGGGCTCGGGCGTAAATAGTGGTATCTGACAAACTCGAAAAGACGTATTGTTTCAAATTAAAGAAAGAAAAATCACTTGTAAAAATGTAATTAAACATATCCGAGACACACAGCACTTAATCAATATACCGACTTTATTTTTTAAATAGAAAAAACTTGCTACACATACAAAAAATGCAGAATATTATAAAAGTATTGTACAAGAAGCAATTACTAAAGCGAAAACAGAATTCAATTGTGAAGTAAAAGCTGTAGTGACAGATAATGCTCGAGTTATGGAAAAAGCAAAAGAACAGTTGTTTGAAGAGGATAACAGCTTAATAGTTTACGGCTGCAATGCACATTACTTGAATTTATTAGGACAAGATATCACACCAACTCAAATAATGAAGAACATTGTAAAGGTTCAAAAGTATTTTCGAAATCACCACATACCCAGTGCCCTGCTAAAAGAAATGCCCAACTCAGTAAAACCCCAGCTACCAGGAGAGACTCAATGGAAAAGCCAAGTTACCTGCATTGAAGGTTTTCCTCGCAATAAACCAGCATATCAAAAAATTGTTGAAGAGCATGAAAAAGACATAGACAAAGACATTGCCAATCTTATTAATAATTATAATTTGTTACTAGATTAGTATCAGCTGAAAATCTTATATGTTTTATGTACATATTTAAATGTTTACATTAAATAAATTAAGTCTTAACTTCAAGTATAATTTTGTGCTTTTGATATTTTTTCAATATAAAATTGTACTAAAAATGTAGTTTTGGACAGGACGGTTTAAACCATGGTTTAAACCGTGGTTTTTACCGTTCTGTCCAAAACCTTGCCAACCCTGGTTTTAACTGATATGCAGTTTTATGTGCACGTGTAAGGTTTTGATAGTTGATATTTAACTCTATTAATCTGTGACTTTTTTTTCTGATTTTACATTCATCTCACTTTTTCTTTTTTTTTTTTTTTTTTGCAATTAAAATTTTAATGCATCAATTTCTTTCATTTCTTGCACTTAGTATTTTATTTCATTAAAAAATATATACATAAATGAATAAGAGCTCTGGCTCAAAGTACTTACATTAGTTGCGCTTAACATCACAGATATTTATTTTTTTTCTGTAACTTTATTTTTATTTATCCAATTTGTCATCCTTTGTCATAAAATTATGATAGTGAATTGTGAGAATAAAATTTATATTTTACCTTTTTTACTCAAGAAGTAAGATTTTGTTTTTAGAAGGAAGCATTTTTTCTCTTTTCTGATCCTTGTAAATTATTACATTAGTTTCCACTGTATCTAGTTCTAATCTTTATTTAATTATTATTATTTTTTTGTGGAAAAAGGGTTGTTACTAGCTTTATTTAGTGCATAATCTTTATTTTTGAGGGAAACATTACTTATTATTTTGTAGGCTCTTGCGTCAACAACAGATGTTGCAAGTACACCATGTGCCCCATCACAGCCTGCTCCGTCTACAGTTGAAACTGCATCAAAAGAAATTATTCCAGAACCTCCACCAGCAAAGAAAGAACCTGAAGTTTCAAAAGCACCAAGCCCTGTCAGGACCTATAGTAGGCAGACGAGGCAAGCTTCTATTGGAGTCAAGCGAACTATTGCTGCAGTGATGAGCGGCAGCAGATCTTTACAGAAGAAGAAAGAGCTTGAGGTGACGCCTTAATATTATTAGTGTTAAAAAGTCTTAGTTAAATTTTTTTGAGAGTTATATACTGTCGGCCCCGCGTAATCGAGTAACGAATAAACGAATACCCCGCTTATACGAATAAAATATCTCAGAACCGAATATTCCCCATGCCATCAACGTAATGTTAAAGATCCCCGTTTAATCGAATACCCTGCTTAATCGAATAATATTACTTGGAACCAACTGTATTCGTTTAAGTGGGGCCGACAGTAGTTTTTTTGAAAGTAGTTATTTTATAAGATGTATAAAATATAAAATATGCACATGATTGTATATTTATCATCATCTCTAATTTCTCTGCAATGCTTTTGTGTTAGTTTGTGCCCAATGCATACGTACTAGGTACTGAAATGGGAATGAAATTAGTTTAGTCACTTACTTGATATGAATGGGAAAAAATACTGAGTTAACTAAGGTAAAACAACTGATCCTTTTACTGTTGTCTCGGTGGTTGGCTTCTTTCACGGGTGTGCGGAAATAAAAGGTAAACCAGGAAAAACTAATATTTTAAACTTGATGAAAAATGTTTGACATTAAGTTTATGAAAGTGTTGACTTTATGTGTTCAAGACCA
>JAXGGA010007723.1:0-60969 GCA_038373865.1 Uloborus plumipes | reverse complement strand
TAAATTCTTCATCTGATTTTTCTGTTGCTAAACATTTAGAGTTATTAGTAGCGTTCTCGTCATAGGGGCCAATTGCTATAATTTTCTAAAATGTAATGCCTAAATGTAAAATTAAAATATATTTTTTTCCGTTTTTCTTCCTCTAAATCTTTTCTCTTTATGTATAGTTTTTACTAACGAAAATTTTTCTCATAACGTTGCTTGCTCTAAAAACAATTTAAAAAAAACTTTTATATTCATTAAAAAGAATATTTTGAAAATTTCAAGGTTAGCTCTATTATTCCACCCACCATGTACGCCTTTTCACCTTTTCCTGTGTTCCCGGAACATTTTTAGCTTTCATTATTATTATTACTATTTTGCGGTGAAAGTCTCTTTCGATATCACTGTCTTGGACGCAACTTACCGTTTGTAAAGATGCTCCCGGTTGTGTAATTTCTTTTGTAGGAGAGTGTCGGAAAAAATTAGATAGCGCTACATTTATGCCGAAATGTAACGTGAAAAATAATTTCTAGCTGTTTCAGTGCGTGTAGTAGCTTTATTCTTTTGCTGTTATCTCTACTAAACGAGCATGCAAAAAATATTTTTTTCACATTTTATATTTTCTCTACGGAAAAAATTTTCGTAGCAAATTTTACTTTTTGACCGTGACTAAATTGGGTAAAAAAATTATGGTCCGTATCCGTGTCCGCGAATCTACATTTTTAATGATCCAGCACATCACTAGTAAATAGATAGTTCAAGAAAAACTGCAGCTAATTACTGCTTATTTAAAAAGCATTAACATCAACACAGATACAGAAATCTTCGTCGACTACTCCGAAGAGAAAGCGAAAAACCTAGTGCACTTATAAAGTAACTCAGACAAGAGGAACTTCTTGGACACTTGTTCTTCCGAGGGTATCCGATTCCACCCACAAGTCAGCCCGCAAGTGTCCCCCTACCCCCGACCATTCCCGCGAAACACAGTCATTCATCACTCAGCGGGGAGGCTACTCGTGCCTTCGATAAAGGGGGTGGAAATTTTTAACTCGTGATGTGGAATAGGCTCAGTTTTATAATTATATCTATTGTTCTAATGAAGCTACAGAGAATATTTTTCATTCTTTAGATAGCTGAGATTACGCACTATGATTTTATCTTTTAAAAAATTCGAATATTCCTTACGGTTCGTCTAAAAATTCACTTTTTGTCCGTTGAACTTTTAAGTTCATTTAAAAAAAAATTAAACTATGTTAAAGAAAAACCGCAAAGATCAAACCGTGCATTTGTCGTCATAGATTAAGTCCGAAAAAGAAAGATTCGAAAATCTTAATTTGCTGGTAAGATATCCTTGAAATGCGAAGATATTTTTCCCCGTAGGATAACATAGGAAGTCGAAACCCGGGAATCTCTCTGATGGGTCCTCTTAATCACCTCTCTAACGGGAGTTGTCACGGAAGCTGCGCAGGTGGAGGGAAACATCTCTACTCCGACGACAATAATCATTAAACAACACTGGGCCATTCCAGCATCACATACAGACTCGATACTGTTTCCTACATTTCGCTACAACTCTTTATATTTCAACTGAACAAGAGTGAACACATTTTTTACCTGCACATTTGATGCAAAGATGCTTTCGGTACAGTTATATTTTAGTTCAAATATTTTGTTACATAAAACTTAATTCAATTGTATGCGTCACGTGCGGACATCCTGAGTCAACCACGTGCAATGCGCTGTATGAATGAGTCAATATTTTTGCTCTATTAATACCCTAGCAGCATCATCTCATCGACCGATGATCGGCCATTCATCAAACCCGATGAAATTCTCATCGGCCGATGATCCAATATGTCTCATCGGCCGAGCAGAATCCGAGCAGCAAAATCCGATGAGAATACGATGAGATTTGGAGCAATTTACGAGCAGAACAGTCCCGTGCCGAGGAATTTCATCGGGAAACTTGATCGGAAGGATATCGTTTTCCGATGGAATATAGCTCATCTTATTTTCATCGGGAAAGTTGATCGGAAGGATATCGTTTTCCGATGGAAAGTAGCTCATCGAAAACCGTGCTCGGATACTGATCGGAACGATGTCATCGTGCGTTACGGGATCAGTTTACGAGGAGTTTGTTGATCGGCCGAGCAAAATCCGATGAGTTGATGCTACTTGGGTATACACAGTAAAAAAAATGTTGTTTTTACAGTATAATACAGCTAATTTTACAGTAATAAACTGTAAAATTGCTAGTTTCACAGTTTATTAATGTGCATTTTACAGTTTTAAACTGGAACCTCTGCTGCCAGTATTATACTGTTGTTTTTACAGTATAATACAGCTAATTTTATGGTAATATTGCTAATTTTACAGTAATAAACTGTAAAATTGCTAATTTTACAGTTTATTACTGTGCTTTTACAGTTTTAAACTGGAACATCTGCTGCCTGCACTAGCTTATTTTTTGCAGTGTAGCAATGACAAAACAAAGGGTAGATTTTGAAAACTAAGGTTCCGGTGTGAGTGAAACATGTCTCCTTTGTTGAGAAATAATAATTTAAAATGTGGAAACACATTATGCTAAGGCCAGGGGTGCCCATCCCCCCTCCCAAGCTCAATGGCGCAAATTCCCCCCCAAAATTTTTCACAACCCTCTTGTGCTTTTTAACTTTTTATTTTTACCTCTCTTTTATTTTATTTATTTTTTAAATTTTTAAAATATTTATTTATTTTTTTAACATTATTTATTTATTCTTTTAAATTATTTATTTATTTTATTTATTCATTATTAATTTTCTAAAAGTACTAATTATGCGTAGAACAGAATCGCTTTTTTCCTCTTCCAGACATTCCAAGCACACTCACACACACAAAATAAATAAATAAATAATAATAATACAGAAATAAAAGAACTAATTTAAATTAAAAATATTAATTAATGAATAATTTTTATTAAAAAATCAGTAAATAATTTAAATAAATAAGTAAATAAATTAGTTTTAAAAAATCCCCCCCCCCAAATTTTGAAGGCGCAACTTGCGCCATAATCCCCCCCCCCTGTGGGCAGGGGTGCAGAAAATGTTTTCCCATCCAACAGTTCCCCCAATCCGTGAGAAAATTTGCCCAAAATTTAACGATATATATAAGCTTAGATAAAAATTAATTTCGCATTACTGCAGACGTTCCACAGTAAAATATATTTCAATTAATTACAATTTGTTTCTCCGCAAGCTAAGTTATATGCATAATACTTATTACTTATCAATAAAAGCACATTAACCCATTAATGCCTGACATTTTTTTCCAAAGATACTTTGTATTACTGGTTACACGGCTACAGAACACACTTTACAATGGTTATGTGCTGCAATCTGTTAATAATGAATTGAAACAATACCAAAGTAATAATTGAACACTATTATTTGGTTGAAATGTTCATTTTTGGTAAATTCAGACATTTTTTGGACCGTCCCTAATAAGGGACACTATGCATTAATGGGTTAACTAAAAAATGTTAAATTTTCCTTTAACAATTGAAAAAAGGCAATCTTCCATTGTCTTTGTGGATGTTGTCTATGACTTTGAATGTTTTGTACATTTTTAAGTCTGTTTTTTGACAAGAACCATTTTTTTTGACATTTTAAAAAGAAGAAATAATTATAATTTGGAAAAGAGGTTTCCAGATTCACTTTTTATTTTTCGTAAAAAATTTCCCCAAAAGACCAAAATTTCCCTCGATCTAGGATCGCCCATATTCTGCCCCCCTGCCTGTGGGCACCCCTGGCTAAGGCTATTCCATAAAAAAAGAGCCAATTTGTCCCTCACGGGGCGTTTCATTAATAAAAAAGTAATCGGTAATGACGAAATGCTTTTCTCCAAAAAGCACACACACGTGCGCGATTTCTCAAGCAAAAATTTTTGTTCAGTACCCTTATAAATTATTACTTTTAGTGAAAGACATGAAACGTCACATGGAGGGGGGGGGGTCAAAAGTATCGTTTTCCGTGGAGCAATTCCTCCACTCGAACATCCAGATAATCCGGATCAAATCTGCAAGATTTAAAATAAATAAATAAATATTTGAATTGGCAGAGTGGAATAAAATGCAGGGAAGCATTGTCGCCGAAATCTTTAGATCCAAAAGGCAGAACCCCCCCCCCCCCCATTTTGCCGACAGCTAAATCTCCTTTTCTCTCGCATTGAAACATTTACCAAAATAGAGGAAAATCAACGTGTATAAATTTCGTTTACGTATAACATACACTGCAAAAAAAAAGAACTGTTGTTTTTACAGTATAATACTGGCAGCCGAGGTTCCAATTTAAAACTGTAAAATGCACAGTAATAAACTGTAAAACGAGCAGTTCTACAGTTTCTTTCTGTAAAACTGCAATTTTACAGTTCTTACGATAAAATTAGCTGTATTATACTGTAAAAACAACATTCCTTTTTCACAGCGTGGCTCGTATTCATCGAAATATCTGTCATCAGTTTTGTAGAAGTGCAAGACCCATAAATCACCACGGAATGCGTGCGTGATACGGACTTTAATCCTTGCTTATAATGACGTTTAAACTGACAGAAGTGATGGTTTTTGATGTATGTCAGATTCACTGTTTTCACTTTTTTTTTTCGTTTTTTAAAAGAGAAAGGAGAAAAAAACGTCTACAAAATCACGATAATTATTGTTACGATTTTATCAACTTTTCGAATTTTTTTCCCCATGAAAGTCGCGAACTTCCAACAACTCTTTTTTTCTTCCTTTTTGGGGCAATTCTAGCCGAGAGCAGTTCCAAACGAGCGGAGGCAACAGGTGTTGAGCGCGGGAGAGAGGAACGAACCACACACCCTTCTTCTGCTCTGTCCCGCAACTGAAGAGCAGGTGTTACTTTTTCAAAAGAATGACTTTCAACACATGTATAAAAAGTAAAAAAGACAGCAGGAATAAAAATACAAAACCTTTCGAATTCCCTTAAATGCCAGATACTCGAGTGAGATGTTATCGGAAGAAAGGTTTTTTTAAGAAAGAATTTTTTTTTTGCCTTTTTTAATCTCTGTTTAGCTTTTCAGACTCATTGAAACATAGGCAGGAATTCAAGTGAAACAAGGACGATCGCAACTCACCAATGCAATCGCAAATTCCCAAATTTGGATGCGTTACAATCGCAACGAGATGCGATTCTAATGTAATTCGACTTCCAGTCGCGATTGCAATTTGCGATCGCCTCGAAGCGATTGCAATGGTGTTTCACTTGAATTCCTGCCTTAATTCGAAAATTAATGGAACTAAATCGAGCACGCCCGCAACATGCACAAATCAGTATTTTTGAAATACAAGAAAACTTCTAAGAAAGTTATAGTTTATATCAGCGCCGTATTTGAGGGGTGCGCTTTTGTGGTTCAAACATGCTTCGAAAATTTCCAAAACTATTCCAAAAAAAAAAAAAACCTTTTCATTTATACTTTTCTGAAAAATTATCGTTACCACTTTGTTATTTATTTATTTATTGAAAAGTTAGATTTGAATTGTACAAACTCGGTGCTTCATCAACAGTATTTTTATAGTAGTCGTTATTTCCAAGGAATACAACATCTTCCTTCAAATTTTGAATACCTGATGCTAGCAAAAATAATAAAATTTCTTTGCATTTGAAAGGGCCAAACTCTAACAGTTTATTACAGTAAATTAAGCAACTTTTAGTTTTTCACTTTAAAATTAGTTGTATTATACTGTAAAAAGAACATTATTTTTTTACAGTATAACGCTGCACACAGCGAAATGACCCTGCAGTTAAAAGAGCAATGCAGTGCAAAAAAGGAACCCCTCCAAAACCGCCTACTGACTGAAAAATATTTTCGTACATCTCCCACCCCTCGCCGATAAGGGCCCCCTCTAAAAATAAGAAGAAGAAGCAAAATTCTGGGAAAGTCAACGTGGAGCGAACTTCGCAGAAGAGAGAGAGGACTTTGACTCCCGGAGATTATCGCTCGCCATGAGTGAGGGCTTCCGGCCGCTGCGTAAACAAACAACCGATTGCACACACAACAGCGATTGGGGCCCGATACACAAGCACGGGCCGCTTATTTGATCACGCTCCTCTCTCGGGGAAAAAGAAAAAAATCCATTTATGTGCTTCCAGTGATAAGGAGGCGCGTTGGATGGCTCCACAAAATTCCAGGCATCCGAGAGTAATGGGTTCACTCTCCTCAAAGCGAGACGCACAACTTTTTGGGGTTAAAAACTTAATATTAATAAAAATACAGTAACCCCTCGTTATATCGCGCTTTTTGGGGGACAAAGAAAAAGAGCGATATATCCGAAAGCGCGATATAACCGAGGTTATAAAAATAGTTCTCTTTTCTACGGCCCTGGTGGGAAGCAGTTTCCAACTTACGATGAAATATCTTGCTGATATGCACGTTTGTGTGACAGGGATTGCCGCTGTTTTTCCAGGGAATTCAGAAGAATAGAAGAATCTTCGTTTTGTTCATTGACAAAATAAAGAAAGAGAGTTTTTCTGACTTTTACCATACGTTTTCATAAATGGTTTCAAACTTAAAGCAAGTTTTCTTTAATAAGCTTTGATATTTCAAGAGACACAAGAAAAGAGCAATATATCCGAATGAGCGACATAACGAGGGTCTACTGTAATAACAAAATAAACCTGAAAAAATTAAGTACTGTCCAACCTCGAAAGGCGCTCCGAGCACCGTTTAACGGTTCTATTTCAAAAAGGGGTGAAAGCTTGATTAAGAAAATGCATCATGGTAGCATTTCTGCTTCGTCCGACATTATTTTATTTTTCTAGAACTGATAAGGAAGGGGAATAAATTTAAAAAGAAAAAAAACATCAACGAAACCAACACGTCAAATAAACGAACCCAACGAAAAACAAAACAAAGCAAAGCAAAATCTCTTCCCGTTCCTTATCTCTCTTTCATCCCTATTTTGACAAAATTAGTAGAGACCCGAGGCATGCGCAAAAGCGACCGAGGTCGCCGGAAAAATATCAAACAGTACTTAGTAGGTGAAAATAAGGAATTATATTGTCTAAACAATTGCCTGAGAAAATTTAGTGTTCATTCAAAATAAGAATATATTTCTTTAAAGGACTTCTTACAAAAACATTGGTACTATCAACGATTTTTTATCCAAGAGAGAGAGAGAGAGAGAGAAAAAAAAAACAAAAAACAATTCTAAGAATGCACATTAGTGACAAACACACATGATATAAATTCAATGTGTGTTAAGTTTTATAATTAACGTGATTTATTTATTTCAAAATGTTCATCAGTAGCGGAATAAATCATTTTTGATTGTTTATAAATATTATTTTTAGTTTCTACATAGGCGAAAATTCGACTTTTGTAGCTTAAAGTACCGTGACATTTTTATGAATTATTTTGAAATACTACATCTCAAATGTTCGCCCGATGTAACAAATTCATGAGACTAAAAAGTACCATATCAAAATAAGTAAAATCAATGAAACAGTACATCTTTAAAATCTTTTCCTCTTTTGCGATAAATCCAAGATTAAGAGGGTCTTTGGGTGACGATGTAGCAAAAAAGATGGTGAAATAAAAATATGCCTTTAAGTTTCTAATTAGTTAATTTCATATATGTCACTTAAAAAGTGTTTTAGCAAACAGTCAAAACATCTTTCATAACACTCATTTCATTTGACTATCAAAATTCAAACTCAAAGCTTCAAATGAAAGCAAAAGTCAATAAGTGTTTGAAAGAAGTTTAGATTATTTTTTAACTCACCCAAAGAGTAAAAATCAACTGCCGATAGAAAGAAAAAAGTGAATATTTGGAACTAGTACAGATCAATTTTTATCGCATGCTCACGGCATAAAAATCTACTTAGAACGGAAAGGTATGATTTAAGAATACTTGGAACAAGTTCAGACTACTTTTTAGAGAGTGCCCGAAGAACAAAAGCAAACTTAAATCGGAAAGAAGTAACTGGATGAATAATTAGAACAAGTGCAGATTAATTTTTAAAACCTGGGCAGTGGGCAAACTATAAAAGCCTACACTACCAAAGTAAAGAAATAACTCTAAGAATACTTAGAACAAGTTTAAATTAACTTCAGAGCCAGTCCAAAGTATGAAAATAGCTCACCTGACGTGGTCTCTACATTCTCCCATTTCGTTTCAACATTCCGCACTAAGCATACGGATCTACTGAAAGTGACACAACGACAATGTGGAGCCCATCTATAAATCCAAACTCACCGCATAAAAAACGGTCTTCTTCTGATTGGATTGCTGTGGGGACCCCTTTTTTTCATTCTTTCGAACATTTTTTTTTCTTCCAATTCCGAACAAGAACATTTTCTGCAAGCACAGACGATTTGATAATCCCCAACTGCACGCATAGAGCTTCCACGCAAGAGGAGAAACCTTAGCAGCAGTTAACACCATTAGGGAACAACAGAATCAACAGTAAAATTTCAGACGCATGCAAAGTGGAATATGTTTATACGAATAGAACAGATAATCTTTCGAAGAGAATAGAGTCAGCATATCCATAGGGGGAGTTTTTTCGCGTGGTTGTCTGTCTAGCGGCGGGATAAGGGTTCTTTTTCTGGAAACAGAACTTCCATCTACTTTGACGGAAGCCATAGATGGACTGGAATCTGAATCCAAAGTGGGACCACGAATTGCAGAATAGACACTATATAAAAGATCCTGCTTTGCATGTCGGTTAGAATGCAAGATCAGCTCTAATAAAGCGGGGGAGGTAATGACTAAAAAACTGACACGTTATTTGACGATGAAGCTGCCGGGCGGGGGGGGGGGGGGGGGAATTGGAGTCAAACCCCTCAGCAGTATTAGATACAAGAATTTAAGGTTAGGCGTTACGATGTTACTTGTACTGTTAAAAATTTTCCTCAAATTTTACGGTAAAAGTTACTGGCATCCATGTTGCCAGTAACTTTTACCGTAAAATAGTTTTTCACTTTAAAATTTTACGGAAGAGAAAACAAGAATAAAAAAGCGCGAGATACGAACGACGAGGATCGAACCCGGGACCCGGTTTTTTCACACTGCTCTACTATCCACGGCACCAGATGAGACACACCAGGAAAGCGGAAATAGGGTGTCATCGTAGTATAGGGTGTATCTCACAGTAAGTCACGTGGTGATCAACTGGCGCTGCAGTCGCAATTTTTTTATCGGTACAATTCAGTGTAAAAATTTACTGTATAGTGAACGCTACATTTTGCAATAACATTCACCATAAAAGTTTCCTGAATTTTTAACAGTGTAGGCTAAGTTTTTAGGCGTTAAAACGAACAATCTACGCAGGGGTGCCCATCCCCTCCCAAGCTCAATGGCGCAAAATCCCCCCTGCCCCATTTTCCCCAATTATCTTGTGCTTTTTATTTTTACCCCTCTTTTTATGAAATTAATTTTTTTAAATATTTATTTATTTTTTAAAATTATGACTTTTGTTTTTTTATTTATTATTATTATTTTTTTAAATGCTAATTATGCGCGAATAGAATCGCTTTTGTTCTCTTCCAGACATTCCAAGCACACACACAGGAAATAAATAAATAAAAAATTATGATAACGAAATAAAAAAAATTTTTTGATTTAAAAAATAAATAAATGAACAATTTTTATGCAAAACAAATCAGCAAACAATTTAAATTAAAAAAAATAAATTAATGAATAATTTAAATAAATCTATGTATATAAAATCAAAGTTTGATGACGTCACGGGTTCGGGTCAAACGCTCTCCTGGAAAATTTACGCAACGTACGATTATGAAAATTGGTACAAAATTATTCCGCATACTGATGATGTGCAAGACGTAGCCGAAATTTTTAAATTCGCCCTAGATTTTTTAAAAATTTATTTAAAACTTATATTCACAACGTATCGCTCCTTTTTTTTTGCACTCCAAAAGGGTTTTTTTGTGATTGAAGTGAAATCAATTGCCAACTTCTGGCATGTGCCATGTGCGTTTATTTACAGTTTTCAAAGTAAGTGTCATTCGCTTTATTTCGTTCATTCCGCTCTGATTTATTTTCTTCTTTTGCTGGATTACTTTTTTTAATTTCCTGACATTTACTTTGTTTTTGGAGCAATAACTTTTCTTCTCTTTTACTTAATTTGGCGGATTATTTATTTAAAAAAATTCTTCAATTCGTATTAGCACTATAGTATTAGTACGTTTTCCAGTATTTGGTAAGTAGCTGATAACATTGTTTATCAATTTTCCTCCAGGGTTTTTCTTTCAAAATTTTCAATTTACTTTCTAAAATTCTTTTGTGGTGGTTTACATACATTTATCACACATGAAAATATTTACTTTTTGAAATTTCTACTACGCCACTCATTGCATTATTTCTCATGGTATGTTCTTTTTGCTCCTAATTTCATACATACATAGCCCTTAATTGCTTCTATTTAACAAAGTTGTTTAAATTAAATGTTTCAAAAGTTACAAAATGTTTGCTTTTGCTACTAAGTTCCTATCAGTTGCATGAGAAATGCCTCCTCTACCTAAAAGGAGGCGATGTTTGCGTAGTCGTAATTTACATCAACGAGAACTTTGGCAGCAAAGAATTAACCAAGAAACATCCTTACAGAGAGAAATAAGACTTGAGCATAAAAGAATTACACGTCAAACAACACGATTACTCCAGATTGGTGGCACTGCTACAGTCGCTAGCACTTCTGATGTAATTAATAGTGAGTCAAGCAATTAGATTTTTTTTTTCGAAGCATCTCCCCACTCGCCTGTTTTTTATCTGACTATCTTACTTGCTTTTTTTTTTTTTTTACTGATGCTTAATTTGCGCAACTGCGGTAAGTATACTTTTGGATATCAATAGCTTTTGTGAACTTTTTTTGTTTAAAATTATTTTCCCTTGAAGTTTTTGTGCCCGACTTTTTTGTAATGTAAAACAAATTTTTCCAGTTATATTTCTGCCAAGATGTGTTTATATCCCCCCCCCCCCCCTCCATTTAAAAACCAAATTGTGTTACCTAATAATGCAACTAAAAAGTGTTTTTCAAGTGTTTTGCTGTTGCCCAGCGAATATGCGAAACCCATGGAATGTTTGATGAAGGCATGAACATATGTGCATGAACATGTACAAATTAGTGTTATTTTCGTCTCCATTATCCAGAGTCATTCTAATCAGAAATTGCTTAACTAAAAGCCCATGTTCTTAATTATTCAGCTGCTGACATAATTTGCAAGAATCTACGGGTACGAAGCATTTTAAATTTGTTTAAATTTCATGAAATATCCATCTTTTGACTCTGCTCCAACCCACTAGAAGAGTTTTGGCAAAAATCTTTCGCTCCGAAAAACAATTTTAGTACGGAAGGGGGAGCCGGAGATTGAAATTAAGTTTATTTTTTTCAACATCTCGACACTTAATTGACAGTGTTTTACCATTTTTATTTTTGCTTATAATATACTAACTAATATTTAGTTTGTGAAACTGAATTTAGTTTACTTCTTTTGGACGTCAATAGCTCCACTTAACTTTCTTTATTGAAAAACATTTCCCCCTGCAGATTTTGTTCCAAACTCTCCAATAATTAAATCAATTTTCAAATTTTATTTCTGCCGAGATGTGTTAGTTTTCTGAAGCCATTACATGTCGAAAACAATTTTCGAAGAAAATATCATACTTTCTGAAAAACTGAGTAATTGCCTTTTGTGGCACAAACTTATGGATTTTGTATCATGTAATACTACCAAAAAAGTATGTCAAGTATTCTGGTGCTGTCCAGTAGATATGCTAAACCCACTGAAAGTTTGAAGAAACACATAAGAATCGACAAGTACAAATGGATGTTTTTTTTATCTCCATGGTTCGAAATCATTGAAATCAAGAATTCAAGAATTGCTTAACCAAAGGTTGCTACTCTCAAATAATCAGCTGCTGATGGAACTATTCACTATTTTCATCTCCAGTTAAAGGAAAGTACATGAAGCAGTAATGACTTTGTTTGCCTTTCAAGAAAGATCAATTGTTGACTCTGTTCCAGCCAACAGTAGTTTTTACCAAAAATCTTGCTCCAAAATCCATTTTCATACAGAAAGGGGGGGAAGGGGCATGAAATGTGTGCAAAGTTTGTATTTATATATATATATATATATAAAAAAAAAAAAAAAAAAAGCTATTTTCGACACTGCTTCAGCGGATTAAAAGAGCTTTGGGAAAAATCTTGCACCCAAATCCATTTAACCACAGGGAAGATGGGGGACTAAAAACCTGTCACTGTTGTCTGTACTTTCAGTTTGCTTACATCCACAGTTGTTTAATTTGTGTAAATGAAGTAAACATCATTCTTTTGACTGCCAATAGATCTACATACTTTTCTTTATTGGAAAATATTTTCTCTTGCACTACTTATCTGTCATTGTTTTTTGTCTTTAAACTTTTCTCATACCTACTGATGTTTAATTTGCAAATGAAGTATTGCAATCAAATGAAGTATTTGCAATGATTCTTTTGCAGACTGACAGCTTCACATAAGTTTCTTTATTCAAAAATGTTTTCTCCTGCTGGTTTTAATTCAAATTCCTTTGCAACATTATGATGAATTTTAACCATTTTGCAAAAAAAGAAAAAAGAACTTTTAATCTTTAAACTTATGACAATTCTCACCTTCAATTTCACAACTTTTAGATTTTGTCATGCTATATTCTTAACTAATGAGTCTCATCACATATCCCGCAGCTGCACATCAGATGTGCAAAACCCTCTGATAGAGTAAAGAAATGCAATTGACAAGTACAAATCTGTTATTTTTGTGTTTATGGATCAGCATGATTCAAGTCAAGAATTGCTCTGACAAAAGGAAACTGTTTTCAAATAATCATCAGGAGCTTACAGAAACTCCTTAGAATCTAGAGCTACGAAGCCATCTTAACTTTGTATACATATCAAGAAATAGTAATTTTTGACTGTTTCAATTCTCTAAAATAGTTATTGTGAAGAGTCTTGCTCCCAAAACCATTTTAATTCAGGTCAGGGTGGTCATTCAATAAAGTTTATTTTTTAAAACATTTTGCCACTCATTTGTTGTTGTTCTCTGACTTTAATTGTTACTCATATCTACTTACGTTTAATTTGTGAAAATGCAGTTAGTGTATTTATTCTGCACGTCAATTACTCCACTTATTTTTTTTTAATTAAAAATCATTATTCTTACCAGGTTTTAATCACAATTCTTTTGTGAACCATTTAGCTGTACAGCTGGTTCTCTGTTGAACAATGCTTTATTTAACGACTATCTCTATTAAAGACTACTTATTGTGGTCCCAGACATTCCACTGTAAAGTTTTTCAAAATTTCTATTGAAGCATATTTTCTGCTTAAGGGCAATTTTTTTGTCCGTTGAGAGTGGTTAAATAGAGAACCAATTGTTTTTTTAATTACGTTTCTGTCAAGATGTGTCGCTCAAGCTATACATATCGCTAACCAACGTACAAAGAAAATGTCATATTGTCTCAAAAGTTATGAAAATGCTCATCTACATGTCACAGCGTACGGATTTTTTCCAGTAATACTCCAATTTAAAAGCCTCATATAAGTATTCTGCTGCTGCCAAGCATATATGCTAAACTCATTGAAAGTTAAAAGAACCACATACGAACAAACAAGTACAAACAGTGTTCCATGTAATTTCCATGACTCACCATTGTTCAAGTCATGACTTGATCTCAAATGTTCAGCCGCGGATTTAACGCTATGCCAAATTCATGAAGAGTTTATGTAAACTACTGCTATCAAGTAGTATTAACATAGTTTAACTTTCAAGAAATATCAATTTTTAACTCAGCTTCAAACCACTGAAAAAGTTTATTGCCAGAAAACTGGCGCACAAATCCAAGGCAAATGTCTTTGTTTTTTCTAATAAACAATGGTAACATTACATCTAAATTTAACATTATTTGCTGTACTTATTTTTGAAATTCGTTAATTATGAATACAGCGATAGCAGCGAAAATCCTTTAAATTTTACCACGGGCGAAGCCGTGGCGGGTAACGCTAGTAAATATATAAATTAGTTTTAAAAATCACCCCCCCCCCCGTGGGCACCCCTGAATCTACGAGCCATTTTCATGAATCAGATACATAAATGCTGGCCACCTTGTCTAGTGGTCAGGGAAGTTTGAAGGTCCCGAGTTCAAATCCCGGCTCGGGAATGGATGTACTTTCGTCCTTGTCTTGTGTGAATGTGATGTTGTGCTGTGAAACAATATATGGGATATGTGTCAATAAATGGGGTCCCTATGGCATGCGTGTACTGTGGAAGTCGGAATTCACACCAAATGACGGTCACGTGAGAAAAGTGAGGCCGCACGCCCCACATTGCCAGCGTGGCTAGCACAAGACAAGAACAACAAATATCTCAGGGAATAAACTATATTGAACAGAAATATGCTAGACTTTCTCAGTGGCGAATTATAAAAATCGGTGAAGTATCCAGAAGGGAAAAGTATTTTCAAACACGATTGAATTTTAAATTGAATTTCAAAATGATTTTTATAATTCCATTCTTCGACTCAAAAATGCGGGCTACAATCGTGGTGAGCCATTACAGATAAGCTTTGATGTAAGTCAAAATTTTAGACATCAAGTTTGGCAGTTAAGTTTTTAAATCCAGAAGTGTAATCAAAATTTTTAGTCTCCAAATGCGACTAATGACCACTTATTTCTAACACTGGTTTTAAGTCCTAATCTATCTATCTATCTAATATCTTTAAACGAGCAATTCTTGTATATATTTCGGATTTCGAAAACGGCTGTAACGATTTTTATAAAATTTTGCATTTAGATAAAGTTTTGGCTTTTGAGTTCATCTACATCGGCGTTTTTCCGGTAAAAACGCGAGTTTTCACAAAAAACCCGGAAAACTGATTCATAGCAACCACGTTTTGTTATAACACTGGGTTTCATATTTAATCACATCAGCGTAAATTTAAATTTTTATGATATTTGGCAAACGAGTTTTGGCACCACGTTAGAATTATAATTGTTTTTGAAATGTTAAAGAGATCGATCAAAATAAAGTTATTGTGACATAATTTTACTGTGCCCTTAAATAAGGTTGTGTTTTTTTTAAATAAATTACGGCTATTTTAAATACGTAATTGCAACCAAGGGTTTTTAAATGATTTTCAAGTTTATCTAAATAAGTACTTAGAACTTTAGAAAAAAAAAAACACAATTTTGCAAACCTCTTTTTTTAACCGAGCGGGCTCGGTCCCCCAGGTACTGATAATTTATACGCATTTTAACACCGTGCGACGCTCCCACATCACCTTCACTGAACACATCCCAAATGCAAAAAATTCTGGCCTGGGCTAGTGTATAGAAGCGTTAAAATAAAAAAAAAAACTGAAAAAGTAAAGATAGGGATGCGGGAAAAACAGTAGGCTTGCAAACAAATATTAATTGAGAACGTGTCTTATAGTTCTTCCCAAGACCAAAATAATACGCGAGTTAAACAATCAATATTTTAAAATTTCTGAAATTAATCTACGGCAACTCCTCATTTTCACTTTATAGTGCTTTACAAACTGGAATTGGTTTCAGATCCTTTTAGTTGGTATTCATGCTAATGCCTTGAAACTCATAATTAATGAAAAAACAACAACAATCCAGAACACTGAAATGATCATTTAAAAATTTAACTGAGCAGTCTGACAAGCAATTAACTCAACCGGTACGTAAAAAAATTGTAACACGACGAAGAATAAATTGTAAGCTTCCTCGAATTTTAAAATAGATCACACTAGCAAATGAAAAAGAAAAAAAAGGAGTAATTAAAAAATGCCAATTCACAATACTTCATAAAATTTCGAAAGTGATAAAAAAAAGTCCTATCGAGAAGATTGAAATGATCATTTAAAAAAGTAACGCAGTTTGTTGGCTTCTCTCATGAATATCTAACTCCAAAGTTAAGAAGAAAAACTGTTTTACAGTGAGTGTTTCTCATTGTAAGACAACTTTTCTGCTTAACTGAAGCTAAAGAAAATACGTAGGAGGTAGAATCCTACGCTTCACCGAATTTTAAAATACTACATTGATTTTGTTCCATAACACGATCAATTAAAAAAGTACTTAAAATAATTCCTTAAAATTCATAATTGACCACTTCCCTTACGAATTTTTTTTGGAAAAAATTGCAAAAAAAAAAAAACCACATTTTTTTTTTTAAATTTAATTCTGAAATACAAGAAAATGAAGCAATACAAATAAAACATGTAGGTTTCAAGTTGAATTTTTAATTATTTATAGGCGTAAAATCAATCTCCCCAAAAACAAGTGTTGTAAAAAAATCCCCCGCCAAGAAAACCTTAAATACTCAGCCTTAAAAAGTTATGATATCGAGTTTTCCCGCCAAGTTTGTGCCAAACTACAACTAACCTGTATGTATAGTTCTTTTAAATTATTTTCAGTCCTGCCAGGCGGGAAGCTTTGTCTTGTGAGGTGGTTGCTTAATGAGTAAAAACTTCCCGCCTGGCAGGACTGAAAACAATTTAAAAGAACTATACATACAGGTTAGTTGTAGTTTGGCACAAACTTGGCGGGAAAACTCGATATCATAACTTTTTAAGGCTGAGTATTTAAGGTTTTCTTGGCGGGGGATTTTTTTACAACACTGTTGTTTTTGGGGAGATATCACATGTTTTTGCATTAATATTATTTCTTTGCCTGTTTTTTTTTTCCTCTTCAAAATTTACTTTGCATGTTTTTTTTCCCTTCAACATTTTTCTTGGCGGTCCGACATATGTGGTTTTCTTGGCGGCATGCATTTGGTGCAAAAGTTCAAGGATCTTCTTCAGTCTAGGATAAATTTGAAATCAATCACAATGTACCACCCGAACCGACGCAAAACAAAGCTAGTTGCTAACAATACTACGATTAAATTAAAAGTTAAAAAAAAAAAACCAACCCTTACTGCCTAAGCTCCTATATAGACGGCAGGGATTCAAGTGAAACAGGCAATCGCACATTGACCAATCGCTGACTGGAAATGAATTACATTAGAACGTTGTCTTTGATGAGAAACATCGTGACGTCAGTGTGACTTTTGCCTGTGAAATAACGAGCTAGCATGTAAAACGTCACAGCCTACTTGGCGAATAGAGGAGATCGCTGAGTGCTTGTGAGCTCTTATTGGCTCGCACCAGTGAAGTGAACGTCATGCCAATTGTAAGTTGATGATAAGTGTAATTCACTTCAAGCTTGATGCGATCGGCTATCTATATCGCGTGCTGTTTCACTGCGATCTCATATTAAAATGAACTAAATTGAGGATCCCTTTTAAAAGCCTTATGCAATAAAATCAATTACAAATATTTTATTTGTTAACAAACAGAAACTGGCAACAGATGAAATTATAAATCATTGAGTTTTCTTTCCTCGTCGCCCAACAATGACAACATAAATGCTCAGATGTTGAACAGAGCTAGTAGATAGAAATCGGACCAATTTTAAGCATTAATAACTCCGGCCTGCGATGACACCGGGGGGTAAATTTTGGGAAAACGTCCTCAATGTCTCATCGAGAATATTCATACCAAAAATCAACACTAAAGACCCCCGGGTAGAAAAGATACGGAAAATAAAAACGAGGGGGGAGGGGGTGGGGGTCGAAAAACCCCCTATGCCGAGCTTTGGGACAAAATAAATGTGGGTGCAAAATGAGAGCTCAATCCGAGTTACCGTTTAGTCTGGACCCCTGTCAAACAATTTTTAAAAAGTGCGAAAAATAGCGATTTTTTAACATTTATCACCCCTCCCCCTGAGGGTCCTGGATGTTTTGCTTTAGTATGTGCCGTCAGGGGCCGCTGGAGATTGAGTATACCAAAAATCAACTCTAGGGATCTTTATGGGGCTGAGATACAGAGGGGTGAAAACCCCGGTTTGGTTACTCGCGTAATCAATCCTTAGTCGCTCTTTTACATTTTTCTTGGCGACGGAAATTTCTTGGCGGCTTGTATTTAGTTTTCTTGGCGGGGCGGGACGCTCCCGCGTCCCGTGATTAGTTTCACCCGAGTTTTTTCTCGGGATAATAATTACCTGCAACTCATACGAGCCCGAGATAACTCGGGATAATCAGGCAAGCGGTTAATGAAAATATATGATCTATAAAATTGAGCTCATGAAAGAGTAACGCAGTTTTCGACTTCACTTTTAAGCATGTGACTCCCAGGTGAAGAGGGAGAAGTTGTTTTACAATGATGAACCACACATTTCACTTAAGTTCATAAACATTATTTTAGTTTTAAAAAAAAATCGTCCTTTCCAAAGTAATTTGAATAGTTTTAGCACAAACTCATTCAGTACAATATTCAGTAAAAAATATTTAGAAAATAAATAAATAGAAACAAGCAGTCCCTAATTATAAATAAAATTAATAATTGAATTTATAACAATCGGAGTGGTTTCACTGACAACAGTAATGCTTAAATGAAATTTACAACGGAAAAGCACTTTCGATCATTGGAAGTATGGAGATCCGGTTTTACGACTTCTATTGAAAAAGAAAAAATACTAATGCTCATTTAGCTGATCTTTAGACTGTGGTCTTCTCCATTTTTGCATAAGGAACCAAAAATTTTCTTCCACTAAGATCCAACACGGAAAAGAAAAAAATATTAAAGCAATGGTTCGCAACTGGTATACGCGCACCCCTTAGGGTTAAGCGAAAATGTTTAAGAAGTAAGCGGTTAATTACGAAAGGAGTACAAAATAAAATTAATGAGGCTGTACTTTATAGTTGCAACAAAAGTTGCAGTTATAAGGTCATAAAGTTGCTGGACTATCGCATGAACCCACACTGTAATAAGAGTAGCTTTTAATGTTAAATTAACGTGACATATTTTTATAAGATTAGAGTCAGTTTGTTGAAAGCACGCTCAGTCAATGATAGACAAAGAGGGTTTACGTGAGTTGAAAAAGAATGAGACTCTCTGAGTTAAAGCACGAGAACTTCTTCCGAGTTTAAGAATTATTAAGAACAAGATCTTTTATCCATAAGCTCTATTCTTTACATTGAAAAAAGGGTCCATTGATAACCCGAAACACGTGTCGGCAGTAACCTGTAAATCCAGGAGCAGTGTTTTTTTTTTTTTTTTTTTCCAGCGGTCTGCGACACAGATTGAAAATTTAAAAACAGTCCGAAAGATAAACAGACTTTAGATTAACCGTAAAAGTTACAGCGGCAGTGAGAAATGTTTAAAAAAAAGTTGCAAACATAAGTACATTTTGATTATGGATTATCTCAATTAATTAACCTCAGAAAGCACGGTAGAAATCTTCATAAGCATAAATTTAAGATTTTTTTTCTTTCACTCGACTACAAAATAGTCAGCAGACTTTTACTATCAAGAGTCTGTGACGCACGTAGCAACGCCGCGCTGTTTCTACAAATGGGCCTGTAAATTTGTTCATAATATCGTTGGATTATTTTCTTTTACTTCTATTCAGGGTTCGCCGATACATATGAAGCTATATATATATCCTGATATATATATCACGATACATATCTGACATTCATTTTGAATATAACATGATATTTTGATATTTTCGATATTTATTTTTCAAACCGCGATATTTTCAGCATACAATTATATTACTCACATTAAGATTATAATTTAAAGCGAGCAAAAGGTATTGTAAAATATTTATATGATGAATTCATACATAATTTCATTGATATAATATTCTTTTTTCATATTCTTAAAATTATTAGAAATGTAAAAAAGTTTTAGTTTTACTTTTTTTTTTGTTTTTTCAAATTAGTTTTATATATGTGTATATAACAGCCCAGATACAATATAATAGCCAATATCAAATAAGTTGAGCAATGTTTAATTCAAACAACACTAAATTAGCACATTTCTCAAGTGAATTCATGTCTATATTTTTACATGAAATGCATATAAATAATGAAAGCAGCAAAAATTTTAAATCTATACATTATAATAAATAATGCGTAGATTTAAAATAACTGAATCAACTCAAAATGAGGATATATGTCTCAATTAATTTACAAAATATCGGATGCATATCAAATTTTCGGATATTTTCGAAAATAGCATATTTTCAAAACCTTTTTTTCTTACTTATAGGGTCTGTTTGTCGTTTGAAAAGAAGGAACACGTTTAACTTTTCCCGGTCCATTTTACCGCAGAGATTTTCTCCGAATCTTAAGGGCGCTCGAGACGTTATCCGACTTGGAATGATTTTTATGAAGGAGTTTTATTTTTAGAAGTATCACACCAGCTCTCTCAGTTGATGTACTTGTTTGTCTTTACGCTCATTAAGATAACTTTGTTTTGTCGCGTCTGGCACACTTCCGGCCAAAAGGGATTCGAACACCAGGAGGAAAGATGGAAAAAAAAAAAAATGGCGCTAACCATTCCGGGCCAAGACATTCGACGAAAACCGAACCGAAAACGCATCGTCTGAACACCTCCGAAGACTCCTTCCTTTCCGGACGGACCACTCCCCCGTCGGGCGGGAATCGAATGAATGAACACTTCCGCTGGAACTCCTCTCGCCGCGCATTCTTCTTCTCAATTACTCATTTCGAATCGATCCTCCAATTCTTTTGTCCTATCTCGGGAGGTTGATGACTCCCGGGCGCGATTCCGAAATCGAACTCTGGACCACTGGGAAGTCGAATTTTTCTCGTGATTTTGATTTCTCGTGTTTATAAAATTAATCACGATCTGGGATATAGCGAAGACTAGAGCCGCTATATAGACAGGCCGACGCATCAAGATTAAGTTTCACCACTTTGGATCCAATTCCTTAACTTTTACTTTCAAATTTTCATTGTTGCGGAGTAGGGTTACCAAAAAAAAATTTTGGCACATTGCTAACCTTTGCCAAATCCACGTGCCGCTAATAATTGCTCACAGTGAAAAATTTCTAAAACGCGATTACTGGCCAGAAAAGACAACCACTCAAACACACAAACACGAGCTGGATCCAAAGTGGTGAAACTTAATCTTGATGCGCCGGCTTGTCTATATACGGGCCTTAGCGAAGACCGACCAGTGAATGAACACCTCGTAATTTTCTTGAAAAAAAAAGGTTTTAGGAACATTTTTCTTAGATGAACAGTCAGTAGTCACTTCCTTCTACACATTCCCAAAAAGAAAATAGGTAGAAAATGCTGCGTTTGTCTTTTGTTTGGGCTGTTCATTCCCTTCAACCCTCCAAAAAACCTGATTCAGAATCCATAAAATTCACGCAATATTTTAAAAAACAATTACATATATCTGCAAAACTGTTTCTGGTAGTGGTTCACTGGTCGGTCTGCCCCATATAAGCAGGGCATAGGAGTTAAGAGTGATTTTGAGGCAAAAGAATTGGAATAGGAAGTCAAAGGCTTTTTGAAATTCTCAGTGCCGGAGTCTGTTATTTTTCCTCCAAGTTCACAAATTTGTCCCGATAGTGGAGTCAGTGTCGGACTGATTTTGGAGTAAAGGAAGGAGTCGGAGTCTTTAACCTATTTTTGTCCAGTAGCCTTAAAACGGGACGCTTGTTAGTTACTGCATACAAAAACCTGTAATGGGTATATCCTTTTACTAAAGCTGTTTTTCACAAGTTAAATAGTCCTTCTTCTTGAGAAAATCAGTTAGAGCCACTAGTTGGACACCAGAGTGTTTTTATCGACAGCTATTTTCAGACAAATCAGTCAAGCAACGATCCAGCACCACAGAAAGTTTTTTTTTTGCAAACTTATTTTTCATAAAATCAAACTATTTTAAAATGATTTGCTAAAAATGGATCACAGATGCCTCCTGTAATGTTACTTTGCAAAAGTAAAGTCAAGTAAGGTCATATTTTGCTCACATATCTGCAAAATATCCCATAAACAGGAAGTTAAATAACTTAATAAATATAGCAAGGGCGAACTATTTCAAGCCTAAAATGTATGTAAACCATTCCAAGTAAGAGTTTTAAGCAGATAAAAAATGAAAAAAAATGTTTAAAAAATCTTGGGCATAAATGGGTTAAAATTCCAAGAGCCGGAGTCGGTTTCGGTCATTGTCCTTTCGAGTCTACGACTCTGCCACGGCTGTATGGTCAAGAATCGGACAATTTTTTAACTCAAGGAGTCGAAGTCGGTTATTTTCTCTCTAACTCTGCAGTCTTAACATAAGCTAGAATATTTTTCAACGAATGAAAATACTTCTTGACATGTTTTAGAGGAGTGAAACTCATATTAGAAGAGGAAATACGAAGGAAGATATAAGATTATAATAGAGATAATTTCCATTAAAAAAGCTGGATTTCTAAGGATTCTAAAAGGAAGATGACAGAGAAATAAAAGAAGAGTAATAGTTTAGTTTTAAACATTAAGAACTTTTGACATATAATGTTGAAAAAAAATTAAAAGCACTCCAATGTAAAGTTTTTAATATTTTCCGTTACTTTCTTTTTTTTATTTTCGACAACGTTAAATTATCATTTAAAATACAAAGGGCGAACATACGCTCGAATGAATTTTTGAGGCCCGTTTCTAATTTTAAATGCGAGAAATACGCTTGTAGAGAGAGACAATTAAAAAAAAACTTCTTTAAAAAAATAGAATTACAATGTGATAATTCGGGACCGTACATATGCAATTAATTAAGAAAATTAACCTTTATTGAAACTGATAATTCTATAGCTTAGTAGCAATTTAAAAGCTAAACTGTTGTTCAGTTACTTTGTTTGGTTTTTGCAAAAAAAAAGTGACGACGAGAAAATAAAAGTGTCGACCAATAAATGTGTTTCTACGCACGTTTGACAACTAGAAAAAATAATCAATCTTAACCACTTCCCTTACGAATTTTTTTTTTGGAAAAAAAAAACACATTTTTTTTTTAAATTTAATTTTGAAATACAAGAAAATGAAGCAACACAAATAATATATGTAGGTTTCAAGTTGAATTTTTAATTATTTATAGGCGTAAAATCAATTAGTTTCACCCGAGTTTTCTCGGGATAATAATTACCTACAACTCATATGAGCCCGAGATAACTCGGGATAATCAGGCAAGCGGTTAATCTTTACTGAACGAAGTTGCTTTAACAAACGTCTAAGAAAGACAGCTTTTTAAAAACTGTCTAGGGGTGGGGGGTCGAAAAGTGTGTAAGTTTTTAGGTGGGAATCCATGGTGATCTGGACTTCTTGATCTGCACTGCAAAATATGAACTGTTGTTTTTACAGTATGATACTGGTTCCAATTTAAAACTAAAACGCACAGTAATAAACTGTGAAACTAGCAATTTTACAGCTTCTTACTGTAAAGTTAGCGATTTTACAGTTTATTGCCGTAAATAGCTGTATCATACTGTAAAAACAACAGTATAATACCGGAAGCAGAGGCTCCAGTTTAAAACTTCAAAATGCACGGTTATAAACTGTAAAATTAGCAATTTTACAGCTTATTACAGTAAAATTAGCAATTTTACAGATTAGTACTGTAAAATGAGCAATTTTACTGTTTATTACGGTAAAATAAACAATTTTTACAGTTTATAAATATAAAATGAGCAGTAGATACTGTAAGATAGACTGTAAAGATACTGTAGACTGTTGAGATACTGTGAAAACAACATTCATTTTTTACAGTGCGGTGATCTGGATTTCTTGATCTGCGATAAAATTTTAACCAGATCTTTGTCTTCGTCTTTCTCTCTCTCTCTCTCTCTCTTTTTTCTTTCCTTCCGGACTAAATTCGCTGAGAACGATAGACCTCATAACGAACAAGAAAATTAATCACGAACAAGGAAAAACTTATAACCTATCTTCTCAACTTTGGAGAATGTCGTAAAGCTATTTCCCAACGCAGCAACAATCGGCGACGTCGCCTCGAAACTCCTCCGAATCGAGAGCCTTTGTTACTATTTCGGTAAGGCAATGGAAGGATCGTACTATTTCCGTACCTGCTGGCGTCCCACGTGCGAGCGTGGGTTCCGGTGCTAAAGAAGCGGCGGTGACTAAGGCTCGCCGGAAAAGTTTCGCTTCATTCACAACTTTTCCCTTTTTTTATTTTTTCGAACTGCGATTTTTGCTCACAATACTGCCGTGCTAAGTCATTGCCTCCTAAATACTAAATGCCTATAACATTTGCTTCGCTACCGTCTAGATGTGTTCTACTTTAAACGCCACCTTGCCCTTGCGGCAATCCGATAATGTCGTTGTTATTTTTTGATTGGTTAATTTTAAAATTTAAATTCAGAAATGAACCAATCGTTAATTTTTTAAAGAACTCCGGTAGATGGCAGTGTATCGTGAACCAAGGGCATTTTGCAGCTATTGGCGATGGATCTAAACAGTATTCGAAATAAATTTTTTGATTGGTTGATTTTTTAAATTTAAATTTAGAAATGAACCAATCGTTAATTTCTCTTTCTCGAAGAACTCTGGCAGATAGCAGTGTATCGTGAACCAAGGATGAAATTTTGCTCTGTGCTAAAAACCAGTAAGTTACAGGCATTATAGTATTTAGGAAGCGTTGGCTAAGTGCAAAAGTGGTATCAGCAGTTGAGCTCAAACTGAGATATTACTCTTTAAACTTTTGCGCCACCATGTGTTTGATGCAGATGATACTTTTTCCAAAATTTTTACAAAATATTTCTCAATCCTAAATGACTATAAAACTTCGTATTTGGGTAAAATAAGTCACAAAGAACCACCTGGAGACGATCATTCAATTTTGTTTACACGTGCAGATACGACTTTTGCGCTTCTGCCTATACGACGGCAGAATAGCTTCACTTCGACAAAGCGGCCGAGGCTTAAGTCGGAGCTTTTCTTGATTTTTTTAAATTTGTAAAAAATATTCGTAATGTTCTCGAATTTCGCTGTACAAAGCTTTAAATCTTCATACATATAAAACGCAAACTCCAAAATATGTGTATCCGGGGTAAACTCAGAAACTCGACAGATTTCCTAGCAATTTTTACAAGTGCAGGTTAGCCCAGGAAAGGTTGTTAGACCAGGTCGGAAAAAATTCGATGAATAGTTCTGTTTTTATCCGAAATCTAAATTTTTGACCTAAAAATGGCTACATCTAGAGAAATAATTATCTTATCGTCTTGATCTTGGTCTCATTGGAAAGACTATGAAAAATCCTATAATAGAACATTTTCTACTTACGGTGCCGTGAAGGGGATGTTGAAAAATTACGTGGAAACGACTTACACCGTTACAATCGAAACTTTTATACCCGCTTAAAGTTTGAAAATTAAATTTTAATTGCCGTTGACATTTTGTTCAATCGTGGAAAGATTGACTTTGACATTTCAATACGAAGTGAACTTAGCCAAGGCTTGACGCGATCTTTATTGTTTTCGGGATTACGTTTAAATGTCTTGAAGGGAAAAACATTACTTTTTCTCTATTTTCTTTTCTTTTTTTTAATTTACGGCACGAGCGCAGACCATCCGGGTGCTGCTACTTATTAATAAAAAGGATCACAACAGCAGTTTTTTACTGTTTTCGTATACTTCACTCTTTTAAAAATGAAGTTTACTCATCTAAAAATGACAAAGAGTATTTTCAGGCCCTAAAACGAAAACAAAATCAAGCAATATCTCTGAACAGGGGCGGTAAATAAGGGGGGCAAGAGGGGGTGGTTGCACCCCCAAATATTTTTCGCTGAATGTTAAAAAACGGGTAAATTCAATGTACATATGACACAAATTAATAATATAGTGCAAAAGGAACTAAAAGATCTGGTCAATTTCAAACAAAATTGATAAAACTCATCCTTAAACATATTCTCAAGATTATTCTAATAAGAGTGGAATCTGGAAAAAAAAAAAAAAAAAAAAAAGCTCTGAAACAAGTATAACGGGGCAAGAAAGGGTTTTCAACTCTTTAGCTGTTTGAGACAAGACACTGGAAATTTATTTACATTAATTATTTGTAATACACGTCTTTGTTATGATTATAAAATAATTTTTAACTTTGGTCACAAAATTTTATATTGTTTTATAACTCCAATTTTTCTAAACAATAAATCCATGTAAAGATGTCTTTCTTTTAACCAATATGTATTGTGTTCCGCACTGAGGAACTTCATATTTAAGAAACTCACCCCCTAAAATGAAATGCTGAAATGCCGACCCTGTCTCTGACCGCTTATCCGGTGAAACCTAAAAGACGATTATATTTTATCTGAAAGAGCTTTCTCCAGGTTACTTTTACATACGCAGTGTACGACCCCGTGTGACCTGAGTGACCCGTGACATTTTAGAGTAACCTCGTTCTATGACTCATAAAGTGATTCACTGAATTAATAAGTTTTTGAACTCGATTACGTGAATATGAATTATTATTTAGCCTTGGAAATTTCATGTTCTTCCACACACTTCGAATTCGTAGGAGGAATTAAAACTAGAAAAGAATGTTCTTGTGTTTCAGTCAAATGACCAGAAATCTTAAGTGCAGATGTTATTTATCAGTCGAAAAGTAGCAAAAGAGGTTAAAAACTATGCCCTGTCTGTCTATTAATTACTAGCTGCGTGGCCCGGCCTTGCACGGGCTTAAGGCGTGAAGGCAGTTTGAGAAAACTACTCGCCGCCAAGGTGGCTAGCCTTCAAAGTAGTGAGGAAAGTTTAAACAACCTACTCGCAGCCAAGGCGGCTCGCCTTTAAAGTAGCGAGGAAAGTTCGAATGAACTATTAGCTTCGCTGAAACTTCTTCGACTGTAAGTCGAATCAATTCTGGGGTTAAAAATATCGCTCTATCCAATGGCGTAAAAATCAAAATTGTAGAACAATTAATGAATTTTTTATTGATGGTTTTAATGAACCAAGTATTGCAAGAAAACGGGTGAAGCTTGCAAAAGGCAAGTTTAAAAATTGAATAACTCGTGCTATGTTTAAGTTAGAGAATCGAAACAAATTGCATAGGACGGAGAAAATTTTTCTGCTTCCAACGATATATAACATTTTTATGTGCAAGTAATTTTTAACCCCAGTATTCGTCGATTTATGTGAAAATTGCCTTGAATTCGAATAAAATCTATATATAACATTATTATTTTTAGTTATAACAATAACTTGTATAGCCTAAAGCCTTCCTGGATAAATGGACTATTTAACACAAAAAGAATTTTTCAAATCGAACCAGTAGTTCCTGAGATTAGCGCGTTCAAACAAACAAACTCTACAGCTTTATATTATTAGTAAAGATTGATAATCACACTGTAAAAAAAAGCTGTTGTTTTCACAGTAGAATACTGGCAGCAGAGGTTCCAGTTCAAAATTGTAACATCACAGTAACAAACTGTAAAACTAGCTATTTTACAGTTTAAAACTGTAAAACTAGCTATTTTACAGTTTAAAACTGTAAAACTAGAAATTTACAGTTCATTACTGTAAAGTTTACAATTTTACAATCTATTACTGTAAAGTTTACAATTTTACTTTAAAATCAGCTGTATTATACTGCAAAAGCAACAGTATAATACTGGCAGCAGAGGTTCCAGTTCAAAACTGTAAGACTAGCAATTTTACAGTTTACCACTGTAAAATGAGCAATTTTACGGTTTATTATTAAAATTAGCGGTATTATACTGTAAAAACAACATCTATTTTTTACAGTGCAAAGACATTAAACGTGCTTATGAGTTTTATTCTTAACTTGACTTCGTAAAACTTGATGGACCTGCGCGAAAGGAAGGAGGGGTGAGTAATGTTCGCGTCATAAACAGTCAGTAACAATTTAAAAAATATTTTAAGGCTTAAAAAATATCGCCTGAAAACTATGAAATGTAAGAGAGTGGACCCCAGTTAATTGAATCAGCCGCTTTATTCAACTAAATCGCCAGAAACAGAACAAATTCCAGCTTTATTGAACAAGCCGCTTAATTGAATCAACGCTGTTTCGAACAAACGTGATTCATACAAGCGGAATCAAACTGATTCATATGAACTGAATGAGTCTTGTAAAAGCACTTTGCTTTAAAGGGATTTTCTAAACTGTATTTCAATCAAATTAAAGCTTTTTGCCGTAAAACGGCAATTAAACAGTTTCATTTCATGTGAAGCTGTCTGATGTCAGTTTTATTGTCGTATTTAGGAACTGTTCCTTGAGTGCCAGCTTTAGGGCACTCAGCCTTAAAACGACTTTTCGGAACTATCTTTTAATCAAATTAAAGCTTTTTGACATAAAAAACGCTTGACACGGTTTAGTTTCATTTAAATCCGTCAGCGTTATTCAAGTCAGGTGTCAGTTTTAGGAACTGATCCTTGAGTACCCGCTTTAGGGAACTTTGCCTTAAAACGACTTTTCGAAACAACCCCTCAATCAAATTAAATCTTTTTGCCATAAAAGGTACTTAAACAGTTTAATTTATTTCAAACTGTCATCTTTATTCAAATTAGGTGTCCATTTTATTGTCTGGTTTAAGAACTGTTCCTTGAATGCCAGCTTTAGAGTATTTTGCCTTACTCAAAACTCTCTTTCAATCAAATTAAAGCTTTTAGCCATAAACGACGCTTAAACAGTTCAACTTTATTCGATGCCGTCAGCTTCATTGTCAGGTTTAGGGCATTTTGCCTTAAAACGACTTTTCGAAACCTTCTTTCGATCAAATGAAAGCTTTTTCCGCCATAAAAGACGCCTAAACAGTTCAACCAGCAATCCCACGAAAGCATGGGCTCGACGTTTGGAGCACTGTCTTCCGAAAGCCGGGGATCCCCCCTTCCGTTGGCAAATCCGACATCCGCAGAGGGTCCTCGGGATCCCGTCATAAACACGTCAGGGTGGATCAGTTGAAGTGTTTTTCCAGCCCAGATCAAACGCCGATCCGATCCCTCCGTTTCCTCTCCGGGGAGATACCAGGGGAGGGGCGGATCGGGATCGGCGAGGTGGTCCGAAATTCCCCGAAAACATTTCTCGAATACCATCACTCGCTCTCGCGAACCCAACCCTGTTCGCGACAGACCAGAGAACGTGTCGAGTGATGGTGAAAGAGTCCGACTGGTGCTGCGTCATCGGTGACAAAACATCGATGTTAGAAATTAATATATACAGTAAACTCTCACTTATGCGCCGGCCCAAGGGACCAACAGAAAAAGGCGCATAAGTGAGAGAGACACATAAGTGAACAAGCCTATTTAAAAGTCTAAAATGCAACATAAGTTCTAACGAGAGCATGAATAAGAATGTTTCTATAGAAACTGGTCATATTACTACGGTTTGGCAACTACTGTAACCTAATTGCAATGATAAGGAGAAAACAAAAATTGCAGCATACCCAATCACAAACTGGTCCCTTTCAAACGATCCATAATAGATAATAATCCCTCTCCGAACTCTAATCCATGTGGAAACATTCTGTGAGCAATAAAAGCGAAAGATTAAAGAGGAAAGTGAAGAAACATGCTCATTTTTTAGGAAAATAAGTTTAACTGTTTGCATTTTACGAAAAATTCGGCGCGTAAGTGAAATATTTATCTTTAGAGTGACGTATAAACGAATGAAATTATCATTATTTTACTATGAAATGTTCCGGGACCACTGAAAATCATCGTATAAGTGAAAAAGGCGCATAAATGAGGCGGTGCATAGGTGAGAGTTCACTGCAGATGATGGTATTGAGAGATACATCGACCAAAAAACATTGATGTTTTCAAACATCTAAGTTTCAAAACACTCTTTTTATATAATTGAATGTACTGTAACCGTTTTTTACATCGCGCATCATTTTATCGCTCAATGGAGACTATCGCATTTTTTTCTTTAAAATATAAAACATTAAAAGTAAAAGTTCAAAGCAATTATCGATGTTTAAAAAGCCATAACAATCATATGAACCTTTTTTTCAATAAGATTCATACAATAATTACTGATTAATGATGCAAATTTATTAGTAAGTTTTTTTATTGCATAGTTCTGTACCTCAGAACCAGACTAACGTAAGTCCATTTTCGTCATTTTTCGGTAGAGGGGAAAAACGATTGTCGAATACATCGTTTTTCCCCTCTACTGAAAAATGACGAAAATGGACTTACGTTAGTCTGGTTCTGAGGTACAGAGTTTAAGTAATCTTTTTTGCTCAAACATAAGCATCGATATCGAAAGAAAACATCGAACTAAAAGCATCGATGATTTAGCAGAAACATCTATATTTCTAAAACATAGACATCGATGCCAATGAAATTAACACTGGGTCATCCGTCGTAAAAATAGATGTCGATTTACCAGGTAAATCGAACTATCCACCTTTCGAGCTACTAAAGTTTCACTAAATACGAAAACAGTAAAGACCGCACTACCGCCGTGCTAAGCACATAAGTCGTGACTGCACTTTTTATTAAAATTGAGCTGCCGCACCAAGTGGTTCTTGGTCCGTATTTTACCAAAAGATAATGTTTTATGTTCATTTGTGAATGGGAAAAATTCTTTAAAATCGTCTGAAAAAGTGGATTTTTAATCAAATAATGGAAGCGCAAAACTTTAAGAAGCACTTTCTCATTTTGATTTCAGCTGAAGATACGAATTTGGTGCTTAGCACGGCAGAATAGTGATCCGTCCCGTAAAAAATAAAATTCTAATAATAAACGGGAAAATGGCAGGATAGGATGATTTTAACCATTTAGAATATTTGACATTTAGCACTTGAAAAAATATGAAAAATTCCAATGTATTATTTTAAAAATTCCAAATACAGCTGAGTCTTTTATTTATTTTTTCTTCGTTTTTTCTTTTACATAGTTTTTTTTCTCCTTTTCCTGAAGTTTAACCCTTTAACTGTCAAGTTATTTTGATGATTTGAGTGCACAAATTGTCAAATTTTTTTATTGCAAAAATCAAATGTTTAGTACAAAATAAAATATACTTAGCAGTTAAAAATTAATATTTTGAAGCACATGGGTAAAATATTTAAAGTTTTGTAGCATATTTGCTTGAAGCGGCTGCCACTCAACATGGCAGTTGTGAAGTTCGCTTCTAGTGGAGCATTATTTTCTAAAAATGAAAAAATAATAATTGTTTTCTAAAAAATAAATAAATAAATAAATAAAAGTGAATACCTTTCAGTAATTACAGCTTTTTTGTATCTCTGATTTCGTGGTTTTATCTTTGTCTTGAGTGTCTTGTCTTTGGTTTGTTATGTATTTCTGATTTTACTAAAAATTGTCAGTCCTTTCTTTCTCTTGCTTAGTTTGGATTTTAAACATGATCTATGAGTGTTTTAAAATGTTTTTAACATTATTGGTCATCATCGTTTGGCGCAGTATAGATTATAAAGGCTCTTGTGCCAGTAAACCCAAAATAACCAAACCAAACTTGTCGGGTTTGACAAAGAGATGAAGCCGAAATAAACGTCTCCCGATATATATTCGGGTATAACAATACGATGCACTCAAAAAAGAAAAAAAAAATACCCCGAGTAATACTCGGGCGTGACATTTTCGAACACCAGTGCTGTGCCCGAGATTATCTCGGGCATGACAGTTAAAAGGTTAAATGAAATACAAAGCGGACTCAAATTTTAAAGCACACTTCTGATTTGTAAAGCTTAAAAAACTTTAGCAGAGGCGTTAAAAATTTCTCCCCTGATATTCTGCGAGGTAAAATGCTTCAACAATGACTTAAAATTTCAGCGTTGTACCTTCACTTAAAATTTTCCAGGCTCCCAGAGTAGAGAAATTAGAAATAATTCAGAAATTCAATTTCAAAAACAGTAATTCGATGACAGGCACCTCATTTACCTTTTAAGGTAAAGAAAGTTTCAAATTTATGTATCATTTTTCTTTCTGTGCAAAATAAACTATTATTTTCAAAAAAAATTTAAATGAAACGTCAAATCGAGCAAATAAAAAAAAAAACTAAAAATATAACGATAAACAAGATACTAGTATTTTTTTTGTACATGGGGCGGGGGGGGGGGGGGGTTCTGAAAATAAACTATGTTCTATACGAAACGTTTACTCTTCATCAATGAACTTCACATAATTGGAAAGTAAAAAAAAAAAAGCTGCTAGTGAAAAATAAAAATCTTAATATTAGCAAACGTTCAGAGCAACCAAAAAGTAAACAGACTTATCACTGGACGATAAACAAATCTCAAGCTGTGTTGCATATCGCTGACAGTAGTTTCTCAGATAGTTAAAAATTTTATTTTCTAGAATTTATCTTATCCAATGAAATTTCATTTCTTAAGGTTAAAACTTTTTTTTCGAGAGGCAACAACATTAAATAATGCTATCTTTGTAACGAAGTACCTTCACCATTAAAAAAAAAAATCTTTTTCAGAATTTATTTTATCGTTGCAATTTTATTAAAAATTTACAATATTCTTTTGGATGTCAACAACATTAATTTACGTTCTCTCAGGGGAAAAAAATCGTCTTTCATTTTATCCTTGGAATTTTAGTTTTGAAAATTAAAACTTTTATTGGGTGGCAACAACATAAAATAATACTTTCTCTGGAATAAAAAACATTTCTCATTTTTAGCCTACTTTCCCGTTACAAATAAAAGAAAGACGAAAAAAGTATTAAAATTGGCTTAATGCATCTAAAAAATATCGCCAAGTCCAAAAAATATCGCCAAGTTAAAAAAAATATCGCCAAGTCCAAAAAATATCGCCAAGTTAAAAAAATAAAAAGGTAAAATGAATATCGAAAAATTAAAAATTTGAAAGTAGGGTATTGAGATGGGGAATTTGTGTGTCGGTCGGTCTGTCGGTCTGTCTGTCTGTCCCCCCCCCCCTAATAACTTTTGAATGAATATTCCGATTTGAACAAACTTTTTTTTGTTGGAAAGATCTCGGCGAGTACAGTTCATTCCCATATTTGATTTTTCGATTTGAACAATTTTTGGTTCAACTTTGAGCCGTTCAAACAACCTGTCCCGCGATGCTAACTTTTTAGTTAACAGTCCGATTTGAACAAACTTTTTTTTGTTCGAAAGAACTTTTCAAGGATACTTCATTCCTGTATCTACATTTTCGATTTGAACAATTTTTCGTTCAACATTGAACCGTTCAAGCAACCTTTCCCCCCTAATAACTTTTGAATGAACATTCCGATTTGAACAAACTTTTTTTTGTTGGATAGATCTCGGCGATTACAACTCATTCCCATATTTGATTTTTCGATTTGAACAATTTTTGGTTCAACTTTGAACCGTTCAAACAACCTGTCCCGCGATGCTAACTTTTGAGTGAACAGTCAGATTTCAACAAACTTTTTTTTGTTCGAAAGATCTTATCAAGGATACTTCATTCCCGTATTTACATTTCCGATTTGAACATTTTTTCGTTCAACATTGAACCGTTCAAGCAACCTTTCCCCACCTAATAACTTCTGAGTGAACCATCCGAATGGAATAAACTTTTTTTTGTTTGAAAGATCTCGGAGAGGTTCATTCCCTTATTTCGCTTTTTGGTTTGAACCATTTTTCGTTCAATATTGAACCGTTCAGAAAAAAATTTAACATTAGCGCCTACGGGGAATTTAAGTTGAATGTTGATCCTGGAACTTAAAGTCGGATTTCCTTCAAACTAACTTTGTAAAAAAATGGTTTTGATAAATAATGTTTGTAAAGTACTTTTCTGAATAATCTTCTGTGAGGACTCTGATTCCGACTCCGACTCCACAAACATGGCGGAAATGCAAGCTCAGAAAAAAATGACTGACTGTGCAGACGATTTTTTGTTTATTTATTCATTTGTGTTATTATATTTATTACTATTATTTTTTTTTGGCAGACGATTTTTTTTTGTAACAAAAGTGTTTCATTCACAAGGGCATTTTATTCTTTATTTATATTTAACAACTGGCAACGGTTTAAAAGTGAAAATCGAGACATTTTATCGACGGACGAGTTTTTTTTTCCTTTCTTTGATAAAATGTGTTTTGATGTACTTTGTACTTTTAATTTTTTTTTTTTTTTTTTGAAAACGATTGAGGAATTTTTCTACGGAAGAACTGTAACAGTTACATTCTTTAAAAGGTGCGACAAAACTTCATTTATTCATTTATTTACTTTTTATGTCTCTATTTCCTCTGATGAGAGGGGTATATTTTGCTTTTAGAAATCAGCTATAAGTGCTAAAAAGGTATGTTTGACATAATGTTTAGTCTCAGATGATCAAGAGAATAATGATCAGATGCTAGAATGCCGATGTCGATGTACGGGAAAGTAGGCTCGTTTAGTTCTTGACAGAACTTCTTGTTCAGGTTGAAATTAGTAATGTGTTTGTAAGAAAAGCAGTCGAAAACTTTGTACAATTGATGAAGTTAAAAATACAAGACAACGTGTCTACAAGTACAAATAAAAGGTTAATAGAGTTAGTAATGTGTCTTTTCACAGGTGCTTCGACTTTAAATACTTGATAACATTATTCCTTCTCCAGGAATTAAGTTTTTAGAAGTTGACTTTATCCAGGTACTCAAAGGCTTTTTCTATTTTTAAAATCATTTTATCCATGTAGTTTTTTTTTAATAAAATTCGCTCATTCGATCTGTTTTCTTTGGTTATAGGAAATTAAATTTTTGAACAAAAGATTTGTGTTAAAATAATTTGAACTGAGCAAAAAGTAACTTGAAAAGTTAAGAAATTAAGTTTTTTGTTTAATGATAGCTAAAATAATAATTTTTAAACGAAGGCAAGAGAGATATAACAATCATGCAAGTCCTGTTACATTACATTTTCATTTATTTATTTATATATTTATTTTATACATTTATTTGCCATTTATTATTTTTTCATTTATTTATTTTTGCTTTCATTTCAATCAATTCAGTTACACTTCAAGCCTGTAATTAATAAATAAGTATTCTAAAGACAATAGGAGTTAAACAATGGCGTAGCTACTCTAGGTCTTATTTGTGAGTAACAGGAACAGGAATCAGCTGATATTTCATTGATAAGGTCCGCAGAAATCAGCTGACTGAGTGCTCAGTTTAATAAATGTTATGAATGGAGAAGGTTTGAATTCGCAATTTGTAAATAGAGCAAGCAATAAAAACCGCCAAAAAAAAAAAAAAGAACTGTTATTTTCACAGTATAATACTGACAGTCGACGTTCCAATTTAAAACCGTTAAATTTCACAGTAATAAACTGGAAAACTAGCGATTTTACAGTTTCGTACGGTAAAGTTAGAAATTTTTTATTGCTGTAAAATTTAGCTGTGTTATACTGTAAAAACAACAGTATAATATTGGCAGCAGAGGTTCCAGTTTATAACTGTAAAATGTACGGCAATAAATTGTAAAATTAGTAATTTTTGCAGTTTGTTACGATAAACTTAGCAATTTTAGTTTAGTACTGTAAAAGTGAAAGTTTTATAGTTTATTACTGTAAAATTAACAATTTTTACAGTTTATTACAATAAAATTAGCTGTATTATACTGTAAACACAACATTCATTTTTTACTGTGTAGAGGAACATTTTCATCAACCTCACTGTTACACTGAGACATAGGCACCGGTTTGAGCGCCCCAAGAAATATCAATAGTAAATCTATGTATCGTTCGTCCAAAAAGACGACATTAAATTCATTCAAAAAATGGCAAATTTAATTAAAATTCGATTCAAACTGCGAAATAAATGTACTGCATTGAAGTGTGGAAGAACATTCTGAAAAAGTAACTCCTGAATAAAATACATACTTCTTCGCTCGTTTTTCATTATTTACTGGCACAACCATTGGAATACCCCACAAACACATATATTCAATACTGTAAATAATTAAATAACATGCATATCTTCCATCGTCATAGTTTGGATCTACAATAAGCGACAAGATCGGGGGGCAAATGTAAAAGAGCTAGGGGTTTCATAGGGCCCTTATTCATTTGATAACAAAAAAGATTCGATGAAATTGATCAAAACAGAATTTGACTTTTTGAATTATTTCATAAATGTGTTTATTTTAGACACCTATAAACATTTCGCAATAAATATCTTTGTGTAGGAAAGTAAAAGACAAAAATTCAACGTCAATGGGTCTTTATTTTAGTAGTTGATCAGCTGTAAAAGATTGTTTCTTTGGTAAAGATTAAGATGCAAATTTTTAGTTTTGAGTCCAGAATTTCAGTTTTCGTAAAGAAGTAAATTACGGACATGCCCCTCCTATTTATGCTACTCACTAAAAAATGAATGTTGTTTTTACAGTATAATATAGTTAGTTTTGTAGTAATAAACTGTAAAAAAATTCTAAGTTTACAGTACTAAACTGTAAAATTGCTGATTTTACAGTAATGAACTGTAAAATTGCTAATTTTACCGTTTATTACCGTTCATTTTACAAATTTAAATGGGAACCTTGGCTGCCAGTATTATACTGTTGTTTTTGCAGTTTTATATTGCTAACTTTTACGGCAATAAACTATAAAATTCCAAACTTCACAGTAATAACCTGTAAAATTGCTAGTTTTACAGTTTATTACCGTTCATTTTACAGTTTTTAATTGGAACCTCGGCTGCCAGTATTTTACTGTAAAAACAAGTTTTTTTTTTTTTTTTTGCAGTGCTGTTAACCCTTTCCGCAATTTTCCATCACCCTCCCCCCTCAATAAAAACGCCCCACCCGAGGGAAAAAAAAGGAGAGAAATGGAGGGGACTTACGCATCAGGCGGAGGCAACAACGAACTCTTCGGAATTCCTCACCGCTGGAATGTCAAGGAACTGTAGTAACACATCCACACGGCACTCACACATCTCACGCGCCCCGCCACATCCGGGAGAGTCTCACAATTTCCGAACGATAATCCTGAGCGGGGCGGCAAACATGGCGGATACGGAGCACATTCCGGCGTGTGTTTATCTCGCGATAATCCACCCATTAAAAATCGGGAGAGTGCGGGCCCCGAGTCCAGAGTGCGGCCCGCACACGCGCGAAACGAGCGCACCATCTCGTCAAGCTGCGTACCCCGGCTGGTATCTGTTTCCGATTCAACTACCGAAAAGCCGAGACAGGTTTGCCGTAGCGCGCCTCACTTCGCGCCAAAGCCGAGCGCGTCGCCAAGGGAGATTTTCTTTTGGAGGGAAGGAGTCGTTACCTTTTAGTTTTGGTTCCGCTCCCCCGGAAAATACGAAGAGAATTAAAATTTCAAGGTTCAATCTTCAAAATTCTCAATTTTCTGGAAAAATATATGTTGTGCATAATTTAATTATGAACAATTTAATACCTTATTTATTACCATACGCAAGAAACTGTTGGAGTTATCGTAAAAAAAAAAAAAGCAATCTTTTCAAGTAAGATTAATGTCAGTAATCAGCCCATCATTTAGGGGGGGGGGGGATCAACCAATCACGGGCGACAAGCTATCTCCAAGCCAAGGGTGGGCTATTCCTGGTTTTGAGAAACCAACATATTTTCATATAAGTGGGGGTGGTTTTTGTTGTCTTTCGATGAAATTGCATTGTGTTTGCACCCTTTGCCCCCCCCCCTTGAAAAACTTGGAAAGACGGGCCTGCAGCAGTAGTTGCTTAAACCGCTTTCTCTAAGAAGTCTGTTTTGCTTCAAGCAATCCAGTTTTACGTCCGTCCGCAATGGGGGCGCTGAAAAAATTTTCAATTCTAAAGAGGGCGGTAGCAATAAAAAGGTTGAGAACCACTGGTTTATTCTATTCGAAAGAAAGATTAACGTCAGCAAAAATGATTGATAACAAATATTTTAAATACAAGTTGAATAAAATGGAGTTCTTTTTGGCGAGATAATTTACTTTTTGGCGAATTTTTTCTACATTTTAAATCAATTTTTGGAGGTTATCATCACAAAATAGAACATGACAAATTGGAAATAAATGTCTCATTCAGCATTTAATAGGATTCTTTTCGATGTAATTAAACTTTATGGTTTCATTTGTAGCCAAATTGCTTTCAATCAAAGTAATGTATTACCAAAGAAAAAAATAAATAAAGGGGTAGCACATGAACTACGATGAAGAGAAAACAATAATCAATCCGTGATCGCTCGAAAGAAAAAAAAATCAAGTTCAGTGTTTCCATCAACTATTTTCATATATTTTTTTCAATTTTGTTTCTGGTAACTTAAAACTCGATAATAAAACATCCGTTACTATAAATGTCTTATTTTTAGTTTAAATTACCCCTATGTAATTAAACTTTAACTAATGTCGCGACAGTTTTTAAACAAGAAGTTCTGTCAAGAGCTAAACGAGCCTACTTTCCCGTACATCGACACTGGCATTGTAGCATCTGATCAATATTATCTTGATTATCTGAGACTGAAAATTATGTCAAACATACCTTTTTAGCACTTAAAGCTGATTTCTAAATGCAAAATATACCAATCTCATCAGATGAAATAAACACGTAAAAAGTAAATAAAGGAATAAATAAAGTTTTTTCGCACCTTTCAGAGAATGTAACTGTTATAGTTCTTCCGTAGAAAAATTCCTCAATCGTTTTCAATAAATAAATAAATAAATAAATAAAAGTACAAAGAACATACACAGAAAGGAAAAAAAACTCGTTCGTTAATAAAATGTCTCGAATTTCATTTTTAATCCGTTGCCAGTTGTTAAATATAAATAAAGAATAAAATGCTCTAGAGAATGAAAAATTTTTGTTACAATAAAAATTGTCTGCTAAAAAAAATAATAATAATAAAAAAAAACAGATAAATAAATAAACAAAAAGCACAGTCAGTCATTTTTTTTCTGAGCCTGCATTTCCGCCATGTTTACGGAGTCGGAGTCAGTCCTCACAGAAGATTATCCAGAAAAGTACTTTATTTATCAAAACCATTATTTATCAAAACCATTTCCTTACGAAATTAGTTTGAAGGAAATCCGCCTCTAAGCTCAGGATCTACATTTAACTTAAATTTCCCCGTAGGCGCTAATGTTAAGCTTTTTTCTGAACGGTTCAACGTTGAACGAAAAATGGTTCGAATCAAAAAGCGAACTATGGGAATGAGAATCTCCGAGATCTTTCGAACAAAAAAAAGTTTATTCAATTCGGACGGTTCACTTAAAAGTTATTAGGTGGGGAAAGGTTGATTGAACGGTTCAATGTTGAACGAAAAAATGTTCAAAATTTACATATGGTAATGAAGTATCCTTGCTGAGATCCTTCGAAAAAAAAAAAAAAGTTTGTTTAAATCCCACTGTTCACTCAAAAGTTATTAGGGGCTTGTTTGAAGGGAGCTTGTTTGAACAGTTCAGTGTTGAACGAAAAATTGTTCAAATCGAAAATGTAAATACGGGAATGAAGTATCCTTGATAAGATCTTTCCAACAAAAAAAAAAGTTTGTTCAAATCGGACTGTTCATTAAAAAGTAAGTATCGCGGGACCGGTTGTTTGAACGGCTCAAAGTCGAATCAAAAATTGTGCAAATCAAAAAATCAAATATGGGAATGAGCTGTACTCGCCGAGATCTTTCTAACAAAAAAAAAAGTTTGTCCAAATCGGAATGTTTATTCAAAAGTTATTAGGGGGGGGGGGGACAGACAGACAGACAGACCGACATACGCACAAATTCCCCATCTCAATACCCTACTTTCCAATTTTTAATTTTTCAATATTCATTCTTCTTTTTTATTTCTTTTTGACTTTTTTTTTGGATTTGGCGATATTTTTTTGACTTAGCGATATTTTTTAGATGCATTAAGCCACTTTTAATGTTTTTTAGTCTTTCTTTTATTTTTAACGGGAAAGTAGGCTAAAAAGGATACTTTAGTTGCTGTTACGCATAGTTAATGACGCACAAAAAGGGCTACTTCGGTTTGAAAGAAAGAGTGACTTAAAATATCGCCAAAGATGACATGCAAAATACAGTGAGTTTGTCGATTCCCCCATGTTTACGTTCGAGTTTGCTATCCAGCCATCTCTGTAAAACTGTTTTCCTTGCGTCAATCGCAGAATTGCAGAAAAAAAGGTACTACGTCCCTCCTCGCAAAAATATTTTCACCCAATTTCATCCATAAGTGTCGAGTTAATGGAGGTTTAATTGCAAAATGTTCACGCTCAAGCTATGATTCGCAACAATATTACATTTTACTGTATTGCTCTTTCAAGGTTTTAACCCATTAATGCCTAGCGTCCCTTTTTAGGGACGGTCCAAAAAGTCTGAATTTCCCCATAATGAACATTTCAACCAAATAATAGTGGTTAATCAGTACTTTGGTATTGTTTCCATTCGTTATTAACAGATTGCGGCATCTAACCATTGTAAAGTGTGTTCTGCAACAGTTTTAATATGACCTTTATCAAAAATAACATCGTTCACAACCCCAAGAAAAAAAGCTAAGTTTTCAAAGTGATTCCCAGCTTCCCAGTTTATGTTCATTGCTGATTTTATTTCTTCTTATAAAATGTCTTTTTAAGTATTATATCGTAGGCAGAGAAAAATTTTAGTAAAAAAAGCATGTACCTTCTGGGGCCTATCGTAACTTTTAAAGGACGACTTTTCTTTCCTTAATAAAAAAATTATTTTTTGCATGATATTTTTTTAATTATTTGTCCTGTCCATTAAACACTGTTTGTGGCCAGTATACAAAATAGCTCTTGGGAAAAAAATGTCAGGCATTAATGGGTTAGTGACGGTTCGTTGAAAGCTGGATGCTCTCGTCTGGGTAGCACATGATCTCGACTACTATATACGCCGTACATCTTTCAAAATGACAGCATTGCACTCCACCGATCGGAATTGAAGGGGCAAGTGGAAAAAGGTGATACGTGACATTTTTTTTAAATTTCTAGAAAAAGCATTTAAAAAAAAAGTTGTGTTTTTTTAATGGATTTTTACTTCTTTTTACGTAGTAAAGGAAGCATTGTGATCGCGAAAAAAAAAATCACTCAAATTTGAGTCTAAATTTTGATTTTGCTCACCCCCGAATGATTGTTCAGTAGTTTTTTCGACCTGTCAGCACGTGCATATGTACCTACCAACATATAAGCAGCCGAAAAATCCTTTTCAACCATCCCCTAGTTGATTACGACGAGTTTTCTCGTGACGTCTGTATGTACGTATGTGCGGATGTGTGTCGGATAACTCAAAAACTATATGCCGTAGAAGCTTCTAGCTTGGTATGTAGGCTCTGAGGATGGTCTAGTTGTGCACCTCCCCTTGTGGTTGCATTCGAATGTTCCCAAGGGGGTGTTTTACCCCTTTTTTGGGGTAAATCAGTATTAATTTCAATGCAGACTCAAGTGATATGAGTTGACGCGACCCCTTGGCGATATGTCGCCAAGCTTTTAGTCGCCAAGTGTTTGACGCCAACTTGGCGACATATCGCCAAGTTGGCGACAAATTTGGCGAAAAAATTATATTTTGAATTTGGGTTCAACTAGGCGCTATTGGCGATATTTTTTGAAAAATTCACTGAATGATATTAAAAGCAGCAATATTTAGAAAATAAACCATTGTAAAATATTTTTTGCATTGTTTCGTGGCAGATTAGGGGAGTAAATATTTGTTACCTTGCTCACTCCAAGCACTTTTTTTAACACTCAAGGCAACTACTAAGAAATTTACACGTAAAAGGAAGTAGTGTAGGGTCCACACCAGATTTTTCTCAATGGGTTCATATTCTTCGTTACCAAACATTTCTATGATTAAGAGGACAAGATACTGATGGACTTACCAACCTTCATCCATGGTAAAAAGTAAGTTTCAAAAATTGTCACATATCACATTTATACACTTGACACTTCAATTTAAAGTGCAGTAAGTATGAAGGATTCTCAAAAAAGCAATTTGCACGCTGTATAGTTTGAAGGAGGGAGGGGGGGTATCTTCTTTTTCCTTTAACTGTTTATCAAATAGCTAAATGCTGCTGTTGTTATTAATTTTTTCACGTAATTTTGTCTTTTTTATATGCCGTTTTAACTTTTTACGCTCTTTTACCTTTTTGATTTATGTACTTTTCAACTTCAGCTTTTTATGATACAGTTAGTTTTTATTTCTATGCATGTTTAGGAACTTATACGTTCATTTATTGAAATTAATTTATTTATATTCTACTGTATTATAACCTCCTTGGAACTAGTTATACCGTTGAGTGTTATGTTTATATTATTTTAGAGTTGCAAAGACATTATTATTGCTATTAATAAAAATGGGTCCTATAGTATTGAAATAATGTCTCTAAGTAATAAAAAGCAGGAGAAAAATCTTTTGCTATGTTAAACGCATAAAATTAAAATTTAAATTTTAAGTATGCAGAGAGAGACATGCCATGTAAATTATAATATGTTGTTTTAATTTTAAACAAAAAGGAACTTATTCCGTTGAAATTTCAAAAATAAATTAAAGTTGAAATGTTTGCAGTTATTTCTCTTTAATTTGTAAAAATTAGTCATAATGGTCATTCCCGTACTTTACATTTACGGAAGGGACAAAAATTAGAGTAGACTTGCCTACTATCATGACAAGCAAAACATTTAAAATAGTTTATTTTTCATACAACTTGAGGGTTCAGTAGCGTTAGAACTTCAGAACGTTTTTAATATATTTACTGTAAAATATCTTTCAGAATACAGGATGGCTAAAAGCGAAGCTACTTTATAGGATTTTTCAAAAAGGCACAGCTTGAAAGTGAATCGTTACACAATTAACTTTTGAATTAGTATTAGTAATTTCAAGTCAAGTAACTATTTCTCCTATCCATCATTCTAATTTGAATAGGTTTTAATGAAAAAAATTTCTCACTTAAATATTAAAGGACTTTTGGACATAAGCGCCCCTTCAGTTTAAAATTTATTTTTTGAAAGTGTCAAATACATTTGATTTTTAAATTATATATTCTCCATTTATTAAGACATCAAAGCCAAACATTTCCCCAAAAATTTTTGCTGTTTAAAAACAGTTTCATTTTGAAAACATCGCAAGCGAAATACATTGATTGAAGATTGAAAATATAGCATTCGGACTGTCATATTTCTAGTTTTATTCAAGATTACTTCTTAAATGGAGATTGAAAGCAGGTCATGTCCTTAATGATTCAAACATGTCTGAGTTGAATTGAATTAAAAATGAATCACATTTTGGAAAATAGCTTTTGTTTCGCATCTCTGAAGGTCCTTTATAGTTACATACGTCTCAAACATTTGCGTAAAATCTACTGAATCAATTTCACAACAATCGACATACATGTTACCTACGTCCCCACGCTGAAAAACATGAATTGTTGTTTTTTCAGTATAATACTGATAGCTGAGGTTCCTATTTAAAACTGTAAAATGCACAGTAATGAAGTGCAAAACTAGCAATTTTACAGTAAAGAATTTTAGTTTATTGCCGTGAAATTTAGCTGTATTATACTATAAAAACAACGGTGCAATACTACCAGCAGAGGTTTCAGTTTAAAACTGTGAGTTGCACGGTAATAAACTGTAAAATTTGCAATTTTGTAGTTTATTAGTGTAAAGTAAGCAATTTTACAGTTTAGTACTGTAAAATTAGCAATTTAATAGGTTATTACTGCAAAGTTGGAAATTTTTAGTTTATTACTACAAAATTTGCAGTATTTTACTGTAGAAACAACATTCATTTTTTACAGTGCATTTATTTGAGTTTTATGCACAAAAAATGTCCATTATCCACCTCAAATTGTAATGTCACAGAGCCAGAATTCAATTTGACTTCTCAATCCTTTTCCTTGATTTTTTCCCCCAAGCGTAATTTCGATCAAAACATAATCACGAGGTGTACCAGAAGCTCGGGAGCACATGGGAATTATTTTCCTCCTACAGCGACGAACCCGCCTTGATGAGGCGATGAAGCGCCAAGAAGTGGCAACCCCGCCCCTCGTACACCGTCTCACAGGCATGCGTCAGATTGCCGCTACGACGGGAGGGGTCGTCGACATTCTGGAATTCCATGCGTCGATTTCTTTTCAATTTTATTTTTGGTGCCTCTTTTCATGTTTGATTTTTTTTATCCAAATTTTCTCTCTTATTTGCGGCTCGTATTTTGAGCGCGCACCGACGTCACTCAAAAAAGAGGAAAAGGTAGCCGAAGCACTGTCTGGGAATGAGGAGCGACACTCGATTATTCTCGGGTTCCCGAGTTCTTTCCCCTCTGCCTTTTAAATTACCGGCGAGACAGGCACTTTGCTCGAACTGGAATTATTAACCGGAACTCCACAATTCGAATACCTGGAATATTTGAATTTCTCAAACAATTCGCAGACTCTTTTTTCCAGCTCCATTCTGTCCTCGAATTTCGTAAAGTTCAAAGTTTGTGACCATTAAACTTTTTCCGAGGGGGGAGGGAATATGTCTGTGAATTCAGACTGGAGATAATGTATAAGCGAAAGGAACAAGCAGAAATTTCTCCCAGTGCGTACTTGCTTTTACGTGTGGTTAAAAATACTTAGCCTGCACTTCAAAATCAAAAACAAGTTCATTCTATTTTTCAAAAAAAAAAAAAAAATAAATAAATAAATAAAATCAGTGCGTTAGACATTTTCACACCTTTGAATGCAAATCTTTGAAAACGTAATTTTTAAGGTTGAACTGTTATAGAAAGAACAGCAGATCAATAAGCAGTTCAACACCGCAACAAGAGAAATTGTACCACTCTCCTATCAGGAGAACATTTTGAATGCGTAAGTGATTAAGACCTTAGCCAGGGGCGCAGCCACTCAAAAGACCCCGCAAGAACGAGAGACCCCTCCAAAGAAAAGATATCACCCCTTAACACAGCTCTTAAAAATTTCAATGGCAGTCTGCAACATGACTCCTCATACACTGTAAAAATGAGCGTTGTCTTTACAGTATAATACAGCTAATTTTATAGTTTTAAACTGTAAGAATTTCTAATTTTACTGTAATAAACTGTAACATTGCTCATTTTACAAAACTAAACTGAAATTGCTAATTTAGAGTTATAAACTGTAAAATTGCTAATTTTACAGTTCATTAGTGTGCAATTTAGAGTTTTAAATACGGGTCTTCGGCAAAGTGTGAATGAAATTATTAAAAATTAAAAAAAAAAAAAAAAAAATTGGAACCTCGGCTGCCAGTATTATACTGTGAAACCAACAGCTCATTTTTTGCAGTTTGGTGCGGTCACCCCTGAGCACACCCGCACACACAAGCATATTTACTTTCTTCCTTTTATGTATCAGGTTAAGAAGAAAGTTTTTGAGGATGGTCCACAAAATTATGTCAGAGTTTGATGGGGAAGAGGGTTCATGAAATAGTGACAGTTTGTGACAAGAGGGTGGCATCACACTTTTTTTGTAATATACCATGACATGTGACGGGGAGGAGGTGACGTGTGACACTTTGCGACAAGGGGAAGAGGAGGGGGTCAAATATGTCGGAAAAAGTAACATCATTTATGGACAGTCCAAATGAAAAAATGATGATTAACGAATGGGGTTTTAACGGTGAAACTAAGGGTTTGAAAAAACCCGGGTTTTTTCGAAAAAGCCCAGCTGTAGGGGTTTTTGATCAAAAATCCGGTTTTTTCAAGAATAATTTCGATATGATTGCAATAACATTGCATTAAACATTGTTTTCCAAACTACTGCTTGCTACTTTTACTTTTCGTAAAACCAGAGGATCCCTGAAGAGTGGTCACTGTGACCTCCTAAAAAGTTCCTATTTAGCAAATTTGGAAAAAAACATTGTAACACTGAATTTTTTGAATTGATATTACATTTTAAATTGATATTGAATTGAATTTATAGATTAAAATAATTATTGCTTATTTTGATTTGCTAAGTATTTTAAAAAATAATAATAATCTATACAGGGTGTCCACTCCAATCGTGGACCAATAGCTAATTTCTAAACCGTTAGAGATAAGCAAAGTTTATTTAGAAAAAAATCTCCAAATTATGAAAGGAATTTTGGGTCTATTCAATGTTTTTCAAAAAATCAAATTTTGAAAGAGTTACGAAATTTAAATTTTTATACAGCCCCCCAGTTCTATCAGTCATATTTAATGAAACATTCTTGACACTGTAACGTTTAAAACTAAAAAAAAATCACTCTTCTACCACAAAAATTGACCGAGTTATGACGTTTTGAAAAATCAAGATTTTGCATTGTTTCATGACGTCATCGAGAGATCGCTTAAGGGACTGTATGCGAAATCCTTCAAAATCTTGATTTTTCAAAACGTCATAACTCGGTCAATTTTTGTCGTAAAAGAGTGATTTTTTTTTAGTTTTAAACGTTTCAGTGTCAAGAATGTTTTACTAAATATGATTGATAGGACTGGGGGGCTGTATAAAAATTTAAATTTCGTAACTCTTTCAAAATTTGATTTTTTGAAAAACATTGAATAGACCCAAAATTCCTTTCGCAATTTGGAAATTTTTTCCTAAATAAACTATATGCTTATCTCTAACGGTTTAGAAATTAGCTATTGGTCCACGATTGGAGTGGACACCCTGTATACATAAAAGACTACTTTTGAAAACGTATGTCCGGGGTAATCTTCAAAACTACTGAACCGATTTTAACCATTTTTTCACCGTAGATAGCTGCAGTAACAGGGAGCAGGATAAGCTATAATTTATTTCTAAAAAGCTTAGTTTAAAAAAGTTATTATGGAAAACAGTTAATTTTATGTCATTTCCCCATTAAATGATTAAATTTTCAACCCATTGTTGCAAAAATTTGATGCCATGCAGCAACAATATTGATTGTAATCATATTGAAAATTTTGAACCAAGGCTTCTCTGGAGTAAGTATGGAATTTATTGCCTTCTAAGGATTTTTACATTTATCTGAGCCAACAATCGCTAACGGGTGAAATAAAAAAAAAATGATTTTGGCAATAGTTAGAGAATAGAAAGTGTTTATAGTCAAAAAAATTTCTAAATTAGGTACATAAGATGTTTTCACGTCACCAAGGTTGTCACGAGGATAGAAACTAATAATGGGACTTATTTTACAAGCAATATTTGGAAATGGTTAATTTCAGTGCGATTGATACTGTAAATATGTATTTATTTTAATATACCAAGCTTATAACATATCCTATTTACTCAAACATTATTTGTAGCTTGCTATTTTTTTAGCTTGCATTATCCATAACATAGCCATTGTTTACAGAAGTAGCCATTATGTTTATAGATATGCAATTTAGTGCTAGGGAAATTTATGAATGAGTTTCACTAAACCACCCTACACCCACAGAAACCCGGGCAGGGCCGGGTACCCGGCTAGTAATTTAATAAATTATTAAAAAAAATAAGGGAAATTCATGTGCAGTTTTATTTTTGACACTTAATGAGTTATCGACAGTAAGGAAGATAGCAGTTTCTGGACCAGATATTGACCAAGACTAAATATTATAAAACTAAATCTATATACATAAATGACTACTTTTGTATGTATGTATGTATGGATGTATGTCCGGGGTAATCTTCAAAACTACTGGACCAATTTTAACCATTTTTGCACCGTAGATAGTTACATTAACAGGAATCAGGATAGGCTATAATTTATTTCTAGAAAACTTAGTTTCAAAAAGTTATTATGGAAAACAGTATATTTCATGTCAGTTCCCCATTAAATGATTAAATTTTCAACCCATTGTTGAAAAATTTGGTTGCCTCGCAAAAACAATATCAATAGTAATCATGATGAAAATTTGAAACAATGTTTCTCTGGAGTAAGTATGAAATTTATTGCTTTCTTAGGATTATTATACTCATCTATGCCAATAATCAATACTGGGTTAAATAAAAAGAGAATTGATATTGGAAACAGTTAGAAAATAGATAATGATTTTTGAGAAAATCACGATGATAAAATAAATAACGCATTTCAGTTTGATTTCACGTTCTCCTTCACACCCAGTTAATCTACCGCATGGTCACACCTTTGAGAAATACGATTCTACTGGGCTTAGTTGAAAGTCATATATTTATTTTCTTGGATTTGGCATGTTGCATTTAAACCCGTGCGACGCCGGGCACATCAGCTATACTAGAATGCAACTTAACTTGGCACTGACGTCACTACGGGCGGAGCCAATAAGAGCTCACAAGCAGTCAGCGATCTCCTCTTATTCGCCAAGCAGGCTGTGACGTTTTATCTAGCTCGTTTTTCATAGGCTAACGTCACGCTGACGTCACGATATTTTTGTCAAGAAACGTTGCATTTTAGGAAGGGATTCAAGTGAAACAGCACTGCGATCGCTTCGAATTGTAATCGCTACTGGAAGTGAATTACATTATCATCAACTTAAATTGGCATGAAGTCACTACGGGTGGAGCCAATAAGAGCTCACAAGCACTCAGCGATCTCCTCTTATTCGCTAAGTAGGCTGTGACGTTTTATCTAGCTCGTTTTTCATAGGCAAACGTCACGCTGACGTCACGATGTTTTTATCAAGAAACGTTCTAATGTAATTCATTTCCAGTCGCGATTGTAATTTGCGATTGCCTGTTTCACTTGAATCCCTGCCTTAGTATAGTAAAAAATAAATTGATTAATAGTAATTACTAGACTTGGTATTAAACAAAATATTTGTAATATTTAGTTGTTTTTGAAAGAGATATTTTCCATATGCCGTTAATTAAAAAAAAAAAATCGCTTTATCGAGATAGTGAGTTTTTTCAGGTGGGTACTAGGGTGGGGCGAAAAATAAAAAATTTTTCAGATCAACTTCTAATAGTTGCCAAAAGTTGTCTTTGGTGATAGTTAGCTTTTGTGCAAAATTTGAGAAAAATCGGTTAATATCTTCAGGGGGCGCTGCGATCGCAAAGTTTTACCATAGCTTTGTTATGGATTTTATGGTTAAAATATCAATAAGAATGCCTTTAGCTAGTCTCTTTGCGTTTTTTTTATTCAAAAGATGTTTTCATGCATTAAAAGCATATGAAATGACTCACAAACACTATTTTATATGATATATTTATATTTAAAAAAAAACACTTTTTTTCACTTTTTGTTTCTTTTTAAATGCTTGAAATATAAATATATCATATAAAATAATTGTTTGTGAGTTTTTTCATATGCTTTGAATGCATGAATCTATCTTATAAGTAAAAAAAATGCAATGAGATTAGCTAACGGCATTGTTTTTCATATTTTAACCATAAAATCCCGATAAAAGCTATGATAAAACTTTGCGATCGCAGCGCCCCCTGAAGATATTAACCGATTTTTCTCAAATTTTGCACAAAAGCTAACTATCACCAAAGACAACTTTTGGCAACTATTAGAAGTTGATCAGAAAAACTTTTTATTTTTCGCCCCACCCTAGTGGGTACACCCGAAAAAACCCGCGTGGATTTTTTTTCAGGCTGGGGCCCCTTTGGAGCGCACCATGGTGAAAGTCGAAGCAAACGATAACTGCGCACAAACGAGGATCGATCCGACCATTTTTTCCCGGTAGTCATCTTTATCGGTTCATTCACACAAAATGCATGCCACGAGGCGCGATACGATACCGGGAAGCGGCCGTCTCTGCGAATGGAGAGACAATTCGGTGTTTACCGGACCTATTTGTCTCCCGGAGGCGCATACAAAGGTTAAATGTGGGCGTGCGTGTGTGGAGCTGCGCTGTTTGAACAGCAGATCGGAACCGGAAAGATGGAAGTGCCCTTTGAGAGCACCCTCATCTCGGAACCGAGCTCGCAACAACTGCTCACTCTAATTGTATTTTTATTTTATTATTATTGATAGAGATTGAATAGATAGAGTTATCTCTATAACTCTATCTATTCAAAATTGGAAGAAAATGGCCATTTTGAGACAAACATTTTGAATTTTTAGCTTTTTGGATTTTTTTTTTTTTTTTTTTAATTTTAAAATCCCGCCTATGTGAATTCTATTGCATCGAGGAACCTCTGTGCCAAGTTTGATGAAAATCCGACGAAAACTGTGGATTCGTATAAGGAACAAACATACAAACAAACAAACATACATAAATTTATACATATATAGAATATTATTTTTTTCCAGCAATGACGAATTGTTATTCATTTTCATTTTCTACCATGTTTGCCGTTGTGGTTCCTTTTTCCGATTGGACTCGGAACCTGCCACCGCGTGAGTACCCGGTGCTCCACCACCGCCCCCTGCTCCTTCAGGACGCGCAGGTCCTCGGCCTCCGCCCCTGCTGGTGGTGGTGTCCATGTCCTACGCCCACACACACAACCACCTATCGCAATTAGTAGTAGAGAAAAACCCAATTTGAATTCAACGTATCAAAATTGAAACTTTGTTTTTTTCTTCTACTCTCAGTGGCGGATTTACAATGTCTCTTTTCACTCTTCACTGAAAACTATACCTTTTTATCATTTCTTATTCTTATTGGCTGGTTTCCTATTGAACCAATTTTCAATAGGAAACCAGCCAGTAAAATAAGAAATGATAAAAATATATAGTTTTCAATGAGGAGTCTTAAAAGAGGTTATCTATAAACAGATCACTGGGCGGTAACGGGTTAAAACCCTTACTACCCAAAAAATGTTCATTTTGTAAATTTTGTCCGATCTATATACATAAAATGGATGTATGTTTGTTCCTTATACAAATCCATAGTTTTCGTCGGATTTTCATCAAACTTGGCACAGAGGTTCCTCGATCCACTAGAATTCACATAGGCGAGGTTTTGAAAAAAAAAAAAAAAAAATCCAAAAAGCTAAAAATTCAAAATGTTTGTCTCAAAATGGCCATTTTCTTTCAATTTTGAATAGATAGAGTAATAGAGATAAGCCTTTAAGCATACAAATTGATAAAACTGAACACATTTAAATAGGAGTATTTTCCAACAAAGATTACGATCAACAATGAATTATCAATTTAAGGCTCACCTGTTTCATTTTAGCAAGTTAAAAACAATTATAATTCATGTTCTAATTACCTTGGCACATTGGCACAAATATTGTATGATGCAGAAAAATTAGAGGTTCCTACAGATATTTAATTTTAATTTTTGCGATCACTTTTAATGAGCACCCGGGCAACGCCGGGTAATAAGCTAAAAACAGTATGAATTAAAAAAAAAAAAAACGTCAATTTCTGTCTCAGCCTTTGATTTCTCCGAACCTTTGCTAAACATGGCCTGAGACACTGGGATTCATCGGTGCACGTGGGTTTCGCTCACTGCAACGGCTTTTCAGAAGGTGCCCATTCCGGCGCCCATGAATGAGTCGTTCTCCGCGCTTAGGTGTCACTCCGTGGAAAGTGCGTGGGGGTTACGTCTTTAAAAATGCGAATTTGCATTCCATTCAATGAACGGTTACCACCACTAATAAAATCACTGGATTATAAAATCGGCCGCTTTTTTGAAATCAAATCTGCAGGATCCGAATCCTTACAATATCAAAGTAGTGTAAAAAGGCCGGTTCTAGGACAGGAGGAGGCTGTGAGGCTGGAGCCGCCTCCTCCTGGGTGCTGGGTGCCTCCCACAGCCTCCTCCCAGAGCCACCTCCCACAGCCGCCTCTCACAGCCACCTCCCACAGCCACCTCCCCAGGGCCGCCGCGAGGGTTTTCGCGCGAATTTTGAATATTTTCCCGCGAATTTTAGGACTTTGAATTATTTTCGTGAAAGGTTACAAGGGTTTTTCCCGCAAATTTCTGAATATTTCCCGCGAATTTCAGGAACTTAATTTTATTTTAGGTGCTCGTGCTGCCATCTATTGAGTGAACGAATTTAATTCCTTTTTTTTTTATTTTCGAACTTTGTCAATTTCCCGAAGCGGGGTTCGAACTCGAACCAAAAGTTTTCTTCTTACTTATCAAACAAACGCGCAAACCAACTGCGCTATGGTGTCTCATGCTCTTTAACGCTAATTGTGATCACAATATAATTTAAGATTGTATCGCAGTCTATTGATTACCCGATGATGTTAATTTGCACGCTAATTTATTTTGTAATTCGAACTTTGTATAATTTTTGCAACTTAGTTTTTGTAACCTATTTCAATATGATTTTTGATTTTAAAGAACGCTGATGCTGCCATCTATTGATGGAAATTTATTTTTTTTTTCGAATTTAATTATTTCTTCGAACTTAATTTATTTTTTAAGCCGAAATCGGACTTTGTCAATGAAAATTAATTTTTTTTATGTTTATGATAATCCGACCCAATGTAATGATTAACTATTTTTTATTAACCTGCTAATTTAATTAGTAATTAGTCGAATTTAATTAATTTCACACCATCGAATGAGAATATTATTTAGGAATTCCCGACTTTACATACTTCTTAACGAATTTTACTGTTTTTAAGTTTCCCCATACTTTTACAATATCATTTTTAGAACTTTGTCGAACACTTCGCGAATTAAATTATTTTTTTTTTCCAACTTGGATTATTTTTTCAAACCGAAATGGAATTTTTTCAGTGAAAATTAATTTTTTATGGTGTTGATCGCTATAATGAATGACTTTTTAATTGCCATCCCATTTTACTTAGTAATTAGTCAATTTTAAAAAAAGCCCACACTTCCGAATTTGATTATTTCTATAAAGTTCTGGACATTGCATGTTTTTTCACGAATTTTAATGTTTTTTTTTTTTAACTATGTCCCTCCTTTTACAACTTAATTTTTAAACTTTTTCACTACTTCAAAATTTTTCATCTAATCTACTATGACTTAATTACCTCGACCCCACTTCAATCCCAAAACAAACTCGACCAACACGACTTCTTATTTCCGACATTAATGAACACATTGATACAAATAATCATTACATACAAGACTGTCAATTACTCACACACAATAGACCACACATTGATTTTTACTACTTTTATCCGATTATACTCAACCCTCGACTTTCATGTGAAACCTCAAACATTCATACAAACCCCTTCAATATCATTCAAACACACATGCATCCATTCATTAAGACTCAACTGTTAAATAAAATTTCAAACATCAAGTCAACAAGTCAAAAATTTCAACCATTAAGTGAAAAATAATCACTCTGCCAATAAGAGATTACTCGGTCGTTAATACATTAAAAATCAAAATCAAATTTTTCACAATGTCGAAGTTGAAAATTAAAATTTTTACAATGTCAAGATTAAAAATCAAAAACTTTTTTTTTGCAACGTCAAAATCAAAAGTTAAAAATTCCCCCATGTTTAAATTAAAAATCGAAATTTATTCTCCAACGTCAAAATTTAAAATCAATTCGATACACTCAAGTTAACATTGGTTTATACATTCGAACACACAAATTTTTTTACATTCACTATCATTTCACCCAATGAAACTTATAAAACACTTTAACTCACACAACACTTGATAAAAAAAAATTAACTATACGAATTATTCTGCATGCAATCAATTGAAATGAAACAAGAAACTTACCTTCTGTTGTGTGAATCACAATGGTGAAACTCCGCAGGAAACAAATCCCATGGTAGATAATCAAGCAATAAATGGAATCACATTAATTGAGTTATTTTTTACTTTTACAACTCGAATTAACGTAACTCCACTCACGCTATTTTTCGCAACTTTTCCACCAGCTTGATACGATGTCAACTCCTAAATATCCCGATTTCAGGCAAGATGTCTCGGCAAGCTTTCCTTTTTCCCTGGGTACCTTCTCCATCCACAAAATCCATCCCTTCACATAGAAGTCGAACACTCAAATGGCGTGTAATCAGAAAGATAAGTGAATCATTACTGATAACTGATGACCACGTGACACTTAATCATCACACCCTGACCACAAGCGACCTTTGTCTTATCAGTTCGCGCATGTGCAGCACTGGTAGTATCAGTGATTTCATCACAATCCAATGAAAGTCTTGGATTAGAGTGACATCACTGTTTTTAGATTAGTTCAAGTTTTCAAACATTTTAATTGGTCACATAAAAGTGACGTCACATTGCTCATTTTGTCAAGCTTACCCTAATTTTAAAATCACTTCTCTCTCAGATAGAATGCTCTGTTGATTACCCGATAATGTTAATTTGCATGCTAATTTAATTAGTAGCTTACCAAAGTTAATTAATTCCATCATTAGAAAAATTTAATTATTCTCTTTGTTTTCAGTAATAGTTTTCATCAGAGTAGTGAGTTAGTTCTATTATTTTTCAGGACTCGATTTTTTTCAAGTCAATTGAAATAATTTTTGTTATGGGAGCGAGTCCACTAACCCGGCGTATTTAATTCTTTAATTATTTCATTTCTTTAACCACTTCATTTCTTTAATCACTTTATTTCCAACAGCTGGGCTAACTTGAATTTTACAGTGATTGATTTGGAACTTTGATAATTTTTCAACGAATTTAATTGTTTCTTAGAACTTCAATTGTTTTTCTGACCGAAATCAGATTTTGCCAGTGAAAATTATTTTTTTTTTAGGTTTTTGATCTATTTAATTACTTAATTTTCTTCAATGATTAAATTTCTTTACTTATTTCATTTCTTTAATCACTTCATTTCTTTAATCAACTAATTCTTTTAATTTATTTCCACCAGCTGAGGTAACTCGAATTTTACAGTGACTGATTTGGAACTTTGATAATTTTTCAGCGAATTTAATTGTTTCTTAGAACTTCAATTGTTTTTCTGCCCGAAATGAGATTTTGTCAGTGAAAATTATTTTTTTTATGTTTTTGATCATCCGACCCTGCTATAATGAGTAACTAATTTTGAATAAGTCTACTAATTTAATTGATGATTAAACTTGTAATTAGTCAATTGTAATTTATTTCGCCTTATCGAATTTGATTATTTGTACAGAATTTTCGAATTCAAAGTTTTCTAGTTTTCAAAATTTATTTATCTTTCTCCATGGTTCCAAATATTTTTACCAGTTTGAATATTTAATCATTCTCATACGAACAAAACATTAGAACTTACTCTTAATATTAATTTGGCTGAATCTGTTTCACAGTCATTTCATCATTTCCAGTGTAAGAATTTTTCTGTACTTTATGAATGAATCTAACGAAATTGCACAATAAATGTAAAATCATGCAGACTTTATTACAAAAACTTACATCAAGACCACAAAAAAAAACATTAACATTACTAGAGTTGCTTTCAAGGAGACATATAGAAAGATATGAAACAATGATTTCAAAACATAAAACAACATTTTTTTTTCTTCTGCAATGCAACACTGTAAAACAGTTTCATAGTGTTCAACGATAAAAGTCACATATTTGAAGATTGAAATATTTCATTTGACCTAATACTTTATTTTTGGAAGGTAATGATTTACTACTTAGCTAATGGTGCATACTTTGCAGTCTGTACTTCTACACTCATAATGCGTTCAAGTACCCACCCAGAACCAAGCTGTATAAAATCTTCCAAAGCATTTTCGATTTGTATGAATGCATCATTCACATGGTCTGAAATAAATTCTTTAATCAACTCTACCTGCATCACACTTCCAAAATAAGTGATAGTCTGATCATCTTTATCATCATCATAATCTCCTGAATAACGAGTCATCTCCGTCTTCATTACTATACGCCATTTTATAGCACGTTTTTCATCTATTTCATCTTCCAATATTTGAATAATTTGTGATCTAAGCTCATTGAAGCACATTTTTAAATCTTGTGAATTTTGAGGACTTGGTGTTACAAATTCACATGCAAAAACTCCGAATGCAGTTTGTCGAGTAGGTTTCACTCTCTTCGACACTTGTGTTTTTACAGATGATTGCTTCATATCACTATGCATAACACGAATATGGTGAAAAAGGGAAGCTTTTCTACCAAACTTTTCTTCGCAGTGGTCACATGTATATCTCTCATGTGTCGGAACATGATTCTTCAAGCTTTCCTCACGAGTAAACTTCTTATTGCATTGCAAACATTCAAAGAAAGCAATGGAATTATGACTCTTCAAATGTCGATTCAAGGCAAATTTTCTGTCAAACTTTTCTTCACAATGCTCACACATATATCTTCCATGCATCTGGGCATGTCTTTTCAAAGTATCCTCGCACTTAAACTTCTTATTGCATTGCGAACATTCAAAGAAAGCATTGAAATTATGACTCTTCAAATGACGATTCAAGGTTGATTTCCACATGAACGACTTTCCACATTCTTCACATTTAAAAGTTGATCCATGCTCCTTAACATGCAGATTCATCAATTTCTTCGAACTAAAGGTCTGTCCACACTTTTCACAACTATTGAGAATCTCACCAGAATGTATCTTTAGATGATCCTTTAGTCTATATCTCCGCATGAATGATGCACTACACTGATCGCAACTAAACATCTTTACTCCAGAGTGCATTTTTTGATGCCTTACTAAACTTTTCTTGTGAGTGAACACCATATTACATATGGCACATACCTGGAAGAGAAAAAAAATCTTTTAGAAACCATCACAAGTCATCAAACACTCTCAAATTCAAAGCGACACTCTCTGTTAAAAAAACTTATTAAAAAGCACATACACACATGCATTCATTCTTAACAATTAAAAATTTCATTAAGTTAAAATTTCAACCAATCACATATCTACAAGTAAAACATATCATACATTAATATTTACCAATTTACATAAAATGAATATCCCAATCATGGTCATAAAATGAACACTCAAACTCTTTAAATAGGAAAATCATGAAATATTTCCTTTCCTTTCTACTATGTTACAACAAAGGAATCACAATATATAAAAAAATTCTCAAAAAATAAATACTTACATAGGGTGTCAAAATATCTTTGCAAACCTCTTCATCAACATTTAAATTGTCACTCAGATTTTCCATCATAAAGATTTCAAGAATTGTATAAACAAATTTTCAACTGTCTGAACAAGTTTTTCAGTACAAGTTAACTTCTGCAGAGAAAACCACGCGACACAATCGAAACGACTGCAAAACCACATACTGTGCTTTCATGGTGATCACACTGAATTTATACTTTCGAAGAATATGCTGAACAAAAGATGAAAAATCGACCAATAAAAATGCAAAATGAGTCAGGTGAAAGAACCAATGAACTTGAAGCACCATTTCAGAGATGTGTTGAGTTGTTTTTCCAAAAAAATTTAGCTTTCAGCGAATGTCAACATGTTTAACTTCGACTCGCAAGTGATAGCAATGCACTATAATCAAACTCGATCTTACATTGAAAATCTTATTGCAAATTTGCATGGCATCGATAAGATGAAATCAACTTCAATCACATATAAAGAACAATTAATCAGAACTAAATTAATGACAAACTATTATTTTCAGATTTCGAATATTAGTTATGAATAATCTATATCATTTGAGGCATTCTACTTTTTCCCCCGGCTCCTACATCACTTTAGACATAGTTATCACAACTTTGAATTTTTAGCTAATATGCTATCATCCCATAGTCTGATAATTTAATTAATTTCTCCACTAAGCGAATTCCTCTCTATCGAGTTACATTATTTCTACAAAATGCCCAACTTCAAATATTTTCCGACTTCTATGTTTCAATGGAGTTGTGTAAATTATTTATGACTCCTAAGTAACAATCCAATCAAGTGAATCATTTAATGAAATAAACACAAAACTTTAACGGGAGGAATAATAGTTCGATCATTCCATCATTAATACTTTACTATTTTTTCCAAGTTTTATATCATAAATATTCGTTTTGTATCATGAAGTTTTACATTTCTCGTTAAGTTTAGTTTCAGGAAAATTGCCTTTAGTCTTTCAGACTTGGAGAGTTATTATTTTTTTTTTTTTTCGCATTTATTTTTCAAAATTTTGCATTGTTATTAGTAAATATATATTTTTTTCATCTTAAGTTTATGAAATTTTCTGAGTTGAATGTAACGTTTGAAATTTTCGTACAACATTTTACTATATTAGTTTAAGTTTTATCGTTTCGCCACTAATACTGGATAATATTTTCTTCTAAGTTTCATTTCATGAGTTTTTCGTTTTCAATAAGATTTTCAGAGGAATATTTTGTTTACATACGAAGATTATTTTAGAAAAATTAATTCTAATACATTGAATATTATTTTTCTAAAATAATCTTCGTATGTAAACAAAATATTCCTCTGAAAATCTTATTGAAAACGAAAAACTCATGAAATGAAACTTAGAAGAAAATATTATCCAGTATTAGTGGCGAAACGATAAAACTTAAACTAATATAGTAAAATGTTGTACGAAAATTTCAAACGTTACATTCAACTCAGAAAATTTCATAAACTTAAGATGAAAAAAATATATATTTACTAATAACAATGCAAAATTTTGAAAAATAAATGCGAAAAAAAAAAAAATAATAACTCTCCAAGTCTGAAAGACTAAAGGCAATTTTCCTGAAACTAAACTTAACGAGAAATGTAAAACTTCATGATACAAAACGAATATTTATGATATAAAACTTGGAAAAAATAGTAAAGTATTAATGATGGAATGATCACGAGCATCCAAAATAAAATTAAGTTCCTGAAAATTAAGAAAAAAAAATTCCGTCGATAGATGACGCCACGAGCACCTAAAATAAAATTAAGTTCCTGAAATTCGCGGGTAATTTTCAGAAATTTGCGGGAAAAACCCTTGTAACCTTTCACGAAAATAATTCAAAGTCCTAAAGTTCGCGGGAAAATATTCAAAATTCGCGCGAAAACCCTCGCGGCGGCCCTGGGGAGGCGGCAGGAGGTGGCTGTGGGAGGCACCCAGCACCCAGGACCAGAGAGCCAGGCGCAACGGGGGTGGAGGTCCACCTCACCACCCCACCACCCCCTGTGCCGGTGAACCCCCAACTTTACCCTACTGACCATGAGCTGTGGCCTCCACCTCCCTGATTGCATTGCAGAATATGTGGTATGGTATCTCCTACTCCTACGCATCTTTTTTGCTTACTTTTATGCTGCTGGGGAGTAAACCCATGCATAGAAATAACATTTTTTAAAAAAGAATGAGTAATTTCCAACAGAAAGAGCATAAAATGAAAAAAAAAAAATGAACACCTATTAAATGAAAGTGCAGTTAAATTGTGGTTGACAATCCCAGTTTAAAAGGTGGAGAAAAATTAACAAGAAGTTCTGTCAAGAACTAAACGAGCCTACTTTCCCGTACATCGACATCGGCATTCCCGCATCTGATCATTATTCTCTTGATTATCTGAGACTGAAAATTATGTCAAAACATACCTTTTTAGCACTTAGAGCTGGATTTCGAAAAGCAAAATATACCCCTCTCATCAGATGAAATAGACATGTAAAAAGTAATTAACGAATAAATAAAGCTTTGTCTCACCTTTTAAAGAGTGCAACTGTTACAGTTCCTAAGTAGAAAAAATCCTCCATTGTTTTCAAAATAATAATAACAATAATAATAATAATAAAATAAATAAATAAATAAATAAAAGTACAAAGAGCATCAAAACGTATTTTATCAAAGAAAGAAAAAAAAAAGAAAAAAAAAAACTCGTCCGTTAATAAAATGTCTCGAATTTCACTTTTAATCGGTTGCCAGTTGTTAAATATAAATAAAGAATAAAATGTTCTTGTGAATGAAAAATTTTTGTTACAAAAAAAAAAATCGTCTGCCAAAAAAAAAAAGTAATAATAATAAATAAAATAAAACAAATGAATAAATAAACAAAAAATCGTCTGCACAGTCAGTCATTTTTTTTCTGAGCCTGCATTTCCGCCACGTTTGCGGAGTCGGAGTCGGAATCAAAGTCCTCACAGAAGATTACTCAGAAAAGTACTTTACAAACACTATTTATCAAAACCATTTCCTTACAAAGTTAGTTTGAAGGAAATCCGACTTTAAGTTCAGAATCAACATATTCAACTTAAATTCCCCGTAGACGCTAATGTTAATTTTTTTTCTGAACGGTTCAATATTGAATGAAAAATGGTTCAAATCAAAAAGCGAAATATAGAAAAGTATGGGAAAGCCTCTCCGAGATCTTTCAAACAAAAAAAAGTTTATTCCATTCAGACGGTTCACTCAAAAGTTATTAGGTGGGGAAAGGTTGCTTGAACGGTTCAATGTTGAACGAAAAAATGCTCAAATGGAAAATTTAAATAGGGTAATGAAGTATCCTTGCTGAGATCCTTCGAACAAAAAAAAGTTTGTTTAAATCGGAGTGTTCATTCAAAAGTTATTAGGGGTGACAGCTTGTTTGAACGGTTCAATGTTGAACGAAAAATTGTTCAAATCGAAAATGTAGATACGGGAATGAAGTATCTTTGATAAGATCTTTCGAACAAAAAAAAGTTTGTTCAAATCGGATTGTCCACTCAAAAGTTAGCATCGCGGGACAGGTTGTTTGAACGGTTCAAAGTTGAACCAAAAACTGTTCAAATCGAAAAATCAAATATGGGAATGAGCTGTACTCGCCGAGATCTTTCGAACAAAAAAAAGTTTATTCCATTCTGACTGTTCACTCAAAAGTTATTAGGTGGGGAAAGGTTACTTGAATGGTTCAATGTTGAACCAAAAATGTTCAAATTGAAAATTTAAATACGGTAATAAAGTATCTTTCCCGAGATGCTTCGAACAAAAAAAAATTTGTTTAAATCGGACTGTGTTACATCTGAGTAACACATTTTTCTTATTAATTTATGGGCGGTTGTCTGCTCGGTATCTTAAAACTATTGAAGTGGTGACATCTTAGTAGAAAAGGTTATATTAAAAAGGTTTATTATAACTATTTGCATTTTGAAGGAAAAATTCTTACAAGAAGTGGCCAAAAGTTTTGCAATCTACTTCATCTTTTAATTTTAAATCTTTTTCTTTCTTTTTTCATTGTTGCCAAACTCTAATTTTTGTAGCCTCGAGGTGGAAAGGATGATCATTTCTTCTTTTCAAGGCTTATATCCATCATCCTCCCCACCTTGAGTTTGGAACAAACTCAAAATCTTAGCCAAAAATATAATTTTGCAAAAAACTATGAACCTAAAATAATACATAAAACATCATTATAAACAACTCAAAAACTTTTAACCCTTAAAAACAGGGAAAGTCTAATTAATGTCCAGCTGAAAGTTCTCAAACTAGCCTTCTTACTGGTTTTACCATTCTATGACGATGCCATGAATGATGTATCATTAGAGTTACTGTCTTCCTTAGTTTCAGTAGAGATCGGAAGATTT